>JACWQW010000159.1:0-76084 GCA_014849355.1 Cryphonectria radicalis | reverse complement strand
TCTCTCTCTCTCTCTCTCTCTCTCTCTCTCTCTCTCTCTCTCTCTCTCTCTCTCTCTCTCTCTCCCTCGCTCTCTCGTTTCTTTTTCCTTCTCCCTCCTGGTCCTCGGAATTACGACGGGTCTCACCAGCCTTGTGCATTCATCAAGCTCCAGTCCATTGTCGTCCAGAAATCCTCCATGTCAATATCGATCAGGACGTTCCCTGCCAGATCGTAGTTCTCTCCGTGATACGACTCCGAAGGGTCCTGGCCGCCACCACCACCAGGTAACGCCAATGGCTGTTCTGGTGTGGCCAAAGGCAATGACCTGTTGTTGTTGTTGTTGTCGTTGTTGTCGCTGTTAATAATGTTCACATCCACAACACCAGCGCTATCATTATCATGGCGCCCCATCTCCTTTTGTCCCTGGCCCATCATTTGGTTCCTCTGCTGCAACCTGTCTCGAATATCCGACACGAGCAGCGGAGGCGTCATCACCTCCTTCTGCCCCCCATATGCATTCACATATGCGCCCCAGGCTTCAAGGACGAGCCGCGAAAAGGTAGAAAACGCCCCTTTTGCCCCTGACCTAGGCATGATAGCACGCAAGGCCGCTCGGGCCTCCCAGTTCTCGCTCATCACGCTCCAGGCCTTGTCGGCCTGCGCCTCCGCCGGCCACCTCCTGAGGTGGTGCAGGATGTGAAAATAGGCCAGGATGGGGACGCAGAAGTCGACCAGCCAGAGGAAGCCCTGGGTGAGGCGGGACGTCCTGAGCTTCGTGTCGCACTCGAGCATCCTCACCGCGTGGGTGAGAGCTGTCAGGCGCTGGGTCTCTGTCTGCTGGGAAGGGTTGGTCGCGTGTCTTGAGTAGTGTCCCAGCAGGCGGTGTCGGGCCATGTAGCCGCGTGCTGTCCAGATTGTCATGAAATGTAGCGGCTGGTTGAGGTCGCAATGTGCAAAGTAGCGTCCCTCGGTGATCCTCTCTAGTGACATGAGTGTATCGTGCCCTTTCATCATATTATGGCGATGATTTCTATCCCCTCTCTGATAAGCCAAATCTATCAAGGCTGGATTGACGAAGCCGAGATGAAAGGGGGAATGTCGAATACAGTCCGCCATTTCACTAAGAACAACAACGAAAAGGGCCTCAGTGGGTCTCTCGTGAACCGCTGATGAAACGACAGAGCCTGGCCGTATTTCAAAGTCGCTGGCATTCGCCGGTTTCTTACAGTCCCATGTAGGAATCAGCGTTGTCATCCCGTATTCGGTCATCTCGCAGATGCGCTGGTCAAAGACGACCAGGGACCACCACAACCTTCGACGCATCTCCGCCTCGAGGGCATCGTATCCAGAATTGATGGACTCGTCATGCAGGCCCATACGTTGCGCCGTGCGAAGGACGGCAGATATGGCCGGTGCCAGGGACCGAGGATCGCTTTGCGGTCGAACGGATACCTAGACGATCATCTGCTCAGTACGAATATTATCCAGTTCTTTGCATGGTAAACACACCAGTCATGGCCTCTTGGTGTATCGCGTTTCTTCATACCTACTTACCAAATAGAGGTAAGACGCAATCAGGGCGTCAAGGTTCTCGCAGCGCCAAAACCTGCATCTCCTCAAGGCTTGTCGACAGGCTGGTTGATAGCTTTCCAAGAGATCCCTCCTCGACGATCCAAAGAGAGAACGACACTTGTCATCCGAGAGACTCATAATGGACGTGCAGTAGATGCTCAAGACCAGAGCTTCGAAAGCAGGACGGACGCTTTCAGCCTGGCTCGCCACATCGATAATGCGAGCTTGCAGGGTCGGTGTGTGCGTGACTCTGAGCAGCGGACTGACATTCTCGAGATAAACTTGCCACATCCTGAAGATTCGGCCTTGATCAGCGTGCAAAGCAGGTGAATCACCAACTGGCGGACATGGCCCGAAGAGGAGATGATCGTTGCCGTCATCGTCTATCTCAGGCAGACTAGATGGTTGGTCAGGCTCCTTCTTGGAATGTGTATCGTGAGCTTGGTTGTTGCTATTATCTCGAGGCCTGCGATGAGCATCCTTGCTTCTCTGCTCGTCAACGCTCATCTTTTCTCCTGGTAGGCGTTCACTTCTGTCATCCTCAAAGTCTCGTCCCTACGCAAGTATAAATTAGCAAGACGTTCACTCGTGCAAAGAGCAATTGATCGTATTAATTAATCTTACCATCTGCATCACAGCACGCTGGAAGTTGCTGCAGCCCGAGCTGGGTTGTTCGAGACCATCGTCATCAAGACCTGAGAGCCGACCTTCATACACTGCTTCACGCCTTGACCCAACACCCGCCTCCTTGCTCGACACATCCAGATCCCCACTGTCAACAGTCTCGCCATCATTGCCATCATCAGTCGATGACACGAACCCTGCAGTCACACTGGACGAAGTGACAGGTGGATAATGCAAAACCTCAAAATCAATCTTGTGCCGCCGAAGCAGCTCCTCATACCGACGCAGCCTGTTCAACAGTTCTCGCTCTGGGAATCGAGGGCGCCGCGGCCGGGGCCCGGACGGAGCCACGCAGTGCGTTCCCGTCTTGACGCAGGCCGCGCAGGGGGACTTGCGGTCGCACTTAATTTTGCGCTGTTGGCACGACCTGCACGCGAGCAGCCGCCGCTGCTGCTGCTTCGTGGTCCCGCTGGGGGCTGGCGCGGGAGAGCACGCCGGTGTGACGGTTTGTGTTTCCTTTTCGCCCGTCGGCTGTAATGTGGGATTGGGCATTGTGTGCAGAGTAGACGAGGAGCGAACAGATGTGGGCGAACAATTGTTGAGAGGGGCCATAGAAATTTTGATGGACGGGGAAAGTTCGGGACCTGGCTGCTGCTTCTTTTTTCCTTTTCTTTTTCGTGTCTTTTTCCCCTTCTCAAACTGGCCTCCGGTCTGTGGCTACGATGAGGAGAGGAAATAGGCCAGCCCGCTCGGATGCTAGAAATCTCCAGGCTGGTGAGATCCGAAGGGTCGGCTTGGGCTAATTCCCGAATACGTGACCCTGATCGGACGTTAGTAAAGTCCGAAGGCTATCATCCTCACGCCTCGTCGCAGTATATCTTGTGCTTGGGCATCGCGTCGTGCTTTTCTAACGCCCGTTCGATTCAAGGAAATGTCCTTTTCTGGCTAGATTTTGCGGGCTCTTCGCCTGTAGCTTAGTTCTGTCTCCTTTCCTCGTGCCTGGTATTAATAAATAATAGATTTCTCAAGAACTTTGGGTAGACTTAGGAAGATATCCTAGGTGATATTAGTTGTCAGGATCTTCTATTAATTACATCGGCCTTGCTGAGGGCTGAAAAATTGTTCAATAATTATATTTAAAGTCAACATTTTCAAGGAGTGTCAAACGCTCATACGCCCTGCTCAGAGCATAAATGCTTAAGCATATTACTTGCTAGGCTTTTGTTGTCCTTAACGACCTAGATCGAAGCACATCTCTCTGCCATCTATCAAACACCAAAGAAAATTATCGACTTCGTCTCATTGAAATCGTCAATAGACTTGGTTTACAGTTCCCAACCTGGCTGCTCCTCACACCTCATCACATCACCATGGCTTCATTACACTCGAACCACTCCGAAAAGTTCCCAGATGGCTTAACCGCAGAGCCGTCCCAGGCTGACGAGACCAGCACTCGTGCTGTCACCGCACCGGAGACCAGTAACAACAATATCGCCGCTACAGAATTGTCTTCCCCCAAGATGGTAGCCTTGCTGACTGCAACGATAATGAGCGTGTTTCTTCCTAGTCTGGACCGGACTATTGTCTCGACTGTACGTCCAAACAATTGCACCTAATTACCTCTGGTTTAGTTCTAGATATCCTCCCCATCAAGATAGTTCATTAATTCGTACATGGAGATCACAAGCTGATTCATCACCACCTCTGATACACAGGCCATACCACAAATCACCAACGAGTTCGACTCCCTCTCCGACGTTGGCTGGTACGGCAGTGCGTACCTGCTGACATTCTGCGCATGCCAACTGCTGTATGGCAAGATATATTCCTTCTTTCCGGTCAAAGCAGTTCTCCTGGCGAGCATCTTCATCTTCGAAGCCGCCTCTGCCCTCTGTGGAGCGGCACCCAGCTCGAAAGCCTTCATTGTGGGCAGGGCCATTGCTGGGATCGGTGCTGCCGGCATCACAACTGGGGCAGTACGCATAACTTTTGATAGCCCCTCCCTATCCTGACTCTCATCAATTCTCTGCTCGCCCAGCCTGATACTGAGACCGAATTTTTGTTTTTTTAGATGGTCTCCATCGTCTTCATCGTCCCTCTCGAGAAGAGACCTATGATCCAGGGCCTCATGGGTTCCATCTTCGGCATCGCGACTATCATCGGGCCTCTTGTCGGCGGCGTCTTCACCTCAGACGTGACATGGCGGTGGTGCTTCTACCTTAACCTTCCCATCGGCGCGGCAGCCACCGTGGTCATTGTCTTGTTTCTCCATGCGGCTGACCGGGACACTATGCATCTACCACTGCAGACGAAGCTCAAACAGCTCGACCTGCCAGGGACCTTCTTCTTCGTCCCTGGGATCGTCTGTCTCATACTGGCCCTCCAATGGGGCGGCCAGACCTACGCTGTAAGAAACGACGACATATTGATCTGTATATAGGAAGAGAGGCAGGAAAACGCTGAGGCTAACATCACGCAGTGGAGTAATGGGCGCATTATAGCCTTGCTCACTCTGTCCGGTGTCCTCCTGGTTGCTTTTGCCATGGTTCAGGCCAAGCTGCCCGCGACTGCAACACTGCCGCCTCGCATCCTCAAGCAGAGGACCATCATCTCTGCTGCCTTCTCTGGTGTCTGGCTGGGTGCTGGTAACTACATCTTCGGTAAGAGGAACTCGAGGCGACCAGGATAAATGAAAGCTGTGCCGTGGGCTGACCTGCAGAATGGTAACCAGTCTACTTCCTGCCCATCTGGTTCCAGTCCATCAAGGGCGTATCCGCACAAGAATCCGGGATCCGTCTGCTCGCTCTGATGCTTCCCGTGGTGGTCGGCAGCATCTCGGGCGGCTTCATCAACGGGATGATTGGGTACTACAGCCCTCTCGCGATAACAGGGTCCTGCATCATGACCATCGGAGCCGGCCTCCTCACGACCCTCAACACCGAAACGAGCACGGGCCAGTGGATCGGCTACCAGCTCCTCTACGGCCTCGGCTACGGATGGTCCTTCCAGGTGCCCAACCTAGCCACCCAGATCGTCCTGCCCAAGAAGGACATCCCGACGGGCCTCTCCTTCATGGTCTTCTCGCAGCTCCTAGGCTCGACGGTCTTCGTGTCGGTAGGCGAGAACGTGCTGAGCACGCAGCTCCTCGACCGGCTGTCTGGGGTGGCGGGGATCGACGCGTCGATGATCACGACGAGCGGCGCGACGGGTCTGCTCGCCTCAGTCCCTGCGAGCCTGAGAGAGAAGGTGTTGGTGTCGTATAATCAGGCGCTGCGGGTGGTATTCTTGATTGGGCTGGTGGTGTGCTGCTTGGCTGTTCTCGGTCTCGCCGCTATAGAATGGAGGAGTGTGAAGCAACCAAAGGGTGGTGATGCGAAGCCGCAGGGGGCAGAAAGGACCGAGGCGGGAGGAGGTGACTTGAAGGCAAACGAGGAAGGGAAAGTGAACTGAGGAGATGGGAAGTCTCTCGATAGGAGACATACAGGTAGAGGAGAAGATGCGTTCAAGGTGTGTGTGTGTGTGTGTGTGATGGATTGAAAGATAATTCGCTAAGACAGCTCCACTCCTTTTTTTTTCTTCTCTCTCCCTTTTCCTGGTACATGTGTGTTTGAATAATTATAGAGCATAGAATTAGCAGATAGACAGGTTATCTGCAGAAATGGTCAGATCAGTGAAGGGGCAGTCAGCTAGGTGGTGTCACTTTGATCCTCCGGTTAACTATCATGAATAAACGCGCTCACGAGGTCTCTTCAGCATTGGTCCAGGCACCGTCCTGGTCTCCACACAGAGCCCGTTATTTCCCGTCATCGTTGACCACGCCGCGATCTGCACTGCTTACTTAAATACATAGTAGGTGCTCAGTTTAAGAGGTTGTTGCCAAACCGGGGCCAAGAGGCGATCAGTAAATCAGATGGAGCCGCGACTCGGGACTACTCCCATACAAGCGCGACGACGAGGTGGTCTGATGGCGGACCCTCAGACAAAAAGCTACCTACCCCGTGTTGGAGGTATTGCGGCCTGGTTTGTCTCCTGACTCCTGACTGGCATGCAGTCTTGAGTCTAAATAAACTTTTTACACATGGCTTTCCTTACATATCAGGCCCTTACTCCCTCCTCCTCCTCCTCCTCCTCCTCCCTTGCTTCCCAATCCCATTTTCTGGATTTCACTACAGCCCTCAAGTTCAAGTACTGCCTCCTTGACACAACCATCTCGACTCGATGAGACTTCCCAGTCAATCGTCACGATGCCCGCCGGCAAGACCTCATCCCCGCCACCCTCCAGGCCCAGGACGGTAGAAATCGTCAGGCGCGGCGTCAAGCAGCCAAGCCCCATCGGCACGACAACCCTGGTCGGCCTACGCGCCCTCGACCCGTTTCTCCAGTACCAAATTCTCGCCCATGGCCTCGGCGCCGGTGTCCTGGCCAGGCTGGGCCTCTCGACCATCCCGCTGAGCGCCACAGTCATCACAGGCACAGGTACCAGGCTCACTTACCGGCTTGGCCTGCCCCTCGAACGGCTCATCCTCCTGGGAATGGCCGTCGGATCGGCAGCTGAGCAGATCCTGTGGGCGACCTATCTGTCGCAGGAGCAGCTGCCCACGGAATCGGCACTGGTGGTCTCGGCCTGCAACACCTTTTGCAACAGCATCAACTCCCTCCTGCTCATCGCGTCCGCAACCTCGGCATACCGCACGCGGATCTCGTTCCCTGTCGCCGCCGGCGCGCTGCTCTACGTCGCCGGCATGGCCCTGGAGAAGGTCGCAGAGATCCAGCGCAAACAGTTCAAAGACAGGCCCGAGAACAAAGGCAGGCTGTGTCGCGAGGGCCTGTGGGCCTGGGCAAGACACATCAACTACGGCGGGCACACGCTGTGGAGGGCGGGCTATGCGCTCGCGGCTGGTGGGTGGGTGGCGGGTGCGGCAGTTGCCTCGCTCCAGGCCTGGTTCTTTGCTCGGAACGGGATGGTGTCCCTCGACTACTATATGTCGCGGAGATATAAAGACCAGTGGGGTCGATACAAGGAGGATGTGCGGTGGAGGCTTCTTCCTGGCGTGTTCTGATCAAAAGGAAGCTGGCCTGGGAATATCTACAATATTATTGCATGTTAGCCTACTATCGTAAGACATGAGGGAATGGGGATGAATATGGCATAGCCTATTGTGTACTACTTTACTTGGGGAGCAGTGCTGTGAGAGTCGCTATAAAAAGAAGAGAGATAGAAATCAAAAGTTGGTTCGGAGCATGTGATATCAACCGCAAGGCGCCGACTCCGGTGGCAGTAAATACTTCACTATACCCCCTACGTCATAGCCCCTGGCTGTCAAAAGAATTGAGCGGGTCGCCCTTCATAAATCTGACGGCCGAGGGCGGTGCTTGCGTGCTGGGGCCGGGTCGAGGTGGGTTTCGCGGGTCCGCCTCGGGATCTCGACTTCAACCTTTCTCTTTCCTAAATCACGATCCGCCGCCTTTCTTCTTTTTCCCTCCTCCTCCTCCTCCTCCTTCTACTATCTCGCTCACCACCTCCCCTTGAGCCTCATTCTTTTTCCTTTATTATTTCCTTCTTCTTCTTTGATGAATAAACATAAATACGACGATGCTATCATAGCCCGCGAATAGACCATTAAACAAAGACGCAAGAGACAACCCATTGTAAACATAGACTCCGCCCGCCGCGACTCTTTGCCCGACCCCAAACCTCTGAAACGACGACGACGATGCGCACATGCGCCCTCCGCGCTGTCCCTTCTCGGAGAAGACCATGCTTCGCACCTCGGGTACACGTGGCACCTAGCGGCCAAAGGCAGCGCACCATAGCTGCGAGGAGGCTGCTGCAGACAAGTGCCTCGTCCGGGAAGAGGCTGGCGGTGACAAAGGATACCTCATCATCGAGTCCAGCAGCGCGCATCGCATTCCCGGCTGTTTTTGCGGCCGGGCAGAGGAGACCAGCATCGGTGGCCTCGGCGACGATTGAGAATGGTGCGCCTCAGTCCCGAGCGCAGAATACACGGAGAAAGTAGTTGCCACGGCTCCTTTGCTGACATTGTCGACACAGTCAACCGTGACAATTTTGGGCCCATCCAGGAGTACGACCGCAGGGTTGCCGAGGGCCGTCTGAAGAACGATCCCCACCAGCGAGGCAAGTTCAAAAAGAAAGAGAGAGAAGAGAAACCCTCTCTCGCCTCTGCCATGGGCGCTTTTAAACTGACAACTTCTTGTCATGCCAGGTATCATACAGAACCTACAGCACCTGCACAATGAGCTTAGGCACTACAACGCCCCACCTGTCGTCCACCCCAGCGTCGAGGACCTCCAGCCGTCGAAATCCCTCTTCTCCTTCTTCGGCGGTGGCAAGTCCAAGAAGGCAGCCCTCGGAGAGATACCGACAAACCTCCCTCGCGGCCTCTACCTGTACGGCGATGTGGGCAGTGGCAAGACGATGTTAATGGATCTCTTCTACGATACCTTGCCCAGCACTGTTCGCTCCAAGACAAGGATACACTTCCACAACTTCATGCAGGATGTGCATAGGCGGTTGCACCGCATGAAGCTGGCGCATGGGAATGACATAGATGCTGTGCCCCTTGTCGCAGCAGATATTGCTGAGCATGGCAATGTCTTGTGTTTTGATGAGTTCCAGTGCACAGATGTGGCAGATGCCATGATTCTGCGGAGGTAGGCAAAGCCCCTATTTCTTTTCTTTCCCTTTTTTTTTTTTTGTTTTCTTCTTTCTACTCTCTTCCTAGGTCTTTATGAAAAAGACTGTACTCGTCGACTGACTCTTGGGGAATTCACAGGCTACTCGAGGCACTCATGTCGCATGGTGTGGTCCTCGTCACTACTTCCAACAGACATCCAGATGAGCTTTACAAGAACGGCATCCAGCGCGAATCCTTTGTGCCAGCCATCCACCTCCTGAAGAGCAGGCTCCATGTCATCAACCTCGACTCGCCAACAGACTATCGAAAGATCCCTAGGCCACCATCCGGTGTCTACCACACCCCTCTCGACGCTCATGCTGCCGACCATGCCGAGAAATGGTTCCGCTTCCTGGGCGATCCCGACACCACCGAACCACACTCCGAAGTCCAGCACGTGTGGGGTCGCGAGATCTTTGTCCCACGGGTCAGCGGCCGGTGCGCCTGGTTCACCTTCGACGAGCTCATAAGGAAGCCAAAGTCGGCGGCCGATTTCATCGAGCTGACCCGCTCCTACGATGCCTTCGTCGTCACCGAGGTGCCGGGCATGACGCTGCGGGAGAGGGACCTGGCCCGGCGCTTCATCACCTTCATCGACGCCGTGTACGAGTCGCACGCCAAGCTGGTCCTCACCACCGCCAAGCCGCTCACCGAGCTGTTCACATCCAAGGACGAGGTTGCCGAGTCCCTGCTCCAGGGCTCCGCCCACGAGTCGAACAGCGCCGAGGTCACGCAGGTCATCAAGGACCTGATGGAGGACCCAGAGAAGCAGGCCCTGAAGCTCAAAGGGTCCGCGCTCTTCGCCAACGACGAGGAGGCCTTCGCCTTCTTCCGAGCTCTGTCCCGGCTGACGGAGATGGGCTCGAAGGAGTGGGTGGAAAGGGGCATGGGCCTCGAGCAGCGCGGCGGCAAGCCCGAGCGGGACAGCTTCCTTAAGGCTCGCTCGAGGCAGATGGAGGATTCCATGTAAACCCAAGGGTGAGCAAGCTGTGTGTGTGTGTATTTATGATTGATGGGTTGGATTATCTGCGTTCTGTTTTGGATTCTGCGGATACCTCAATTGCATAGAGCGACGCATCAATCTCTGGGATGGCATTATTGAACTCTTAGACAACATGATGAGAAATTACGTCGACACAGGAGGGACGATTATTCACACACAAAACCCCCCAGTTAGAGTCTCTAGTTGTGCCCAAGCGTGCTTGAATGTCAATACTTTGTGATAATTATATGTTGTGTGGCATCAATGATTGATTTATATAGCTGGCGAACGCAGATATATAAACCCCTACTTCCTGTCTTCTCTTGATGCTTCAGATTAATTACTCACACTCCATGCCACCACTGTGCTCTTCTCCAAGTTGCCTTTGAAGCCTTGACTGGCTAGCAACCATTCCTTGCAGACCTATCGCATCCATGGAAACAACAAGGTCATCCGGGAACGGTCGCCTTGCTTCCTCGCAGGTCCTCGTCGGGCTAGTGACAAGAACCTTGATCGCCGCATGTGCACTTTGCTCCGACGACAACCGCAGGACGGTGACCAGGACATGTTCCATACTCCCGAGAAACTCGGGCCGCTCATAGTACAGAATGCCGTCAATGAGACACACCAACACGACATGACTCGGCAGCAGGTGCACCAGCCACTCAAACAAACTGCACAGCGCGTTGATATCGCCATTCTGAACCAGCTCCCTCGTCACAATGGAGGTGGACAACTTCTCGCCAAAGTCAAACTGGCAGACCAGCTGACAGATAAAGCTCCGAATCATCGTGAACCCCCCAGTGTACCGATCCGTGATGGTGTCCACATGAAGCCCGCAGAAAAACTCAACGTGGAGGAACTGAGGGGCCATCTCGTCCAGAGACTGCACGAGAGTCACGCAGAAAAGCGAGAGTCCCGATACGTGCCTCTTCTTGTCGTAGTTGCCTTGGATCAACAACTGCGAGGACGACGGGGAGCGCAGCCACTCTTGTATCTGCCTGGTCTGTACGAGCTGCTCGGCCCGCGCGCGCTCGTGGGATGGCACTCGGACCTGCCTCTCCTCCTGCATCTTTTCCATGTCGTGGCTTACGAGATCGGGGATGTCGATCCAGTCGAGGAGGTGCTGTGGGTCTACATGCCAGTGGATGGATGTTGGCGTGGACAGAGGAAGCGCTGGTGAAGGCGAGCGGGAGAGCGGGTACATATGGATGTGGACTCGATCGTGTTCCTGACGCCACCCTTGCAAACATGTTAGAAGTGCGTTGTAATCATCATCTCCACGTTCTGGAGTGACTCTCACCTATATTCAGCAGAGCCGCCCTCTGCATAGTACACTCGTCCAAAAGCCTCTTCACGAGATTTCTATGTTCCTGAAAGTGTATCTGTTGGTCCTGGCGCATCTGCTGAAGTTCAGATTTGTATGCCGCCGTCCCTAAATGAGTGAATGCCTTAGTTCAACAAAACGCTCCAATGATTGACAGATAATTTACCGACGCAGGATCGTGACTAGTACTGAAAGAAAGAAAAAATCACTTACGGTTTAGCATTTCCCTCATCGCCATACTGATCTCGTACTTCCCAGAATTGTCTGCCTCACAAATAAGCCACTGGCTCTGAGTCTTGACGGCGTTGAGGCTGGTAGTGATCTCTTGCTGGTAATCCACTCCTTTGAGCGTAGCAGAGATCGCCCTCCTCACTATGATTCAGGTGAGTCTTAGCAAGACGTTTTTCTTTTCTCAAAGGAAACTGCATCCAGGGTTTAGATACACATCATAGAGAAGGGGAACCAGAGGAAGAAGATAAACTCACAAAAGTTTTTGGCAAAGAATCCAATCACACACTCTATGGCATGGAATGTGGCAGAGATTAAGCTGACAGAGGCTTTCTCAATATTCTCGTCTCCTACAAATATGTGGAGAAAGAGCTCGATTTGCGAAAACATGGTGTCAATATCGTCGAAACCCCCCAAAATCGCATCTCGTACTTTTGCCGCCTTTTTAGCTGCCTTAAAATAGCAAGAGGTAATAGTCAGCAAATGGATTGGTCTCGGTATCCCAAGTGGAAGGAAACAATAATCAGGACGAGAATACTCACCTCTAGAAGAACCTGAACAGCTCCCAGAATCGGCGTGACATAGTCAATGTCCGGGACGAACTTCACTGCTTCGGATAACGGCGCCGCCACATTGTCAACAAACTTCCTGTATACCTTTCGAAATCCGCCTTTGAAGCCCTTGTCCACGTTGCTGTACCTCTGCTTGGCAGCTTCCAGCTGGTCGTAGACACCCAGCCAGTTCTTCTGGTCCCGGATCCTATAGCCAGCCTTGATGAGAGCGTCAGGTTCGACTGGGTGCGCCTCTTTGAAGGCCTCCATGGCGCGCGGAAACAACAAGTCCCAGAAGTCCAGAGTCTCTGTCGGCTTCGGCAGTGGTCTTGGAGGGATGTACTCGTCCACAGCCAGTGGCGGCTCCTCTGTGCTGGTTGTCATATTTGCGTTTTGTGTGGAAATGGTCATGATCGTTGGAGATGGGGGCGACTGTGGAGGAGGACACACAACAAAGCCACCGAGAGACGGATCATATCGAGACGGTGGTGTCGCGAAGGCCTGGTGATACTTGTCGAGATGGTTATCAATAAAGTCCACGGCTAGAGATTGCTGTTGCAGATTCGGGTTGCGCTGGTGTAAGTGGTCCATTAGAGGCTGTAGTTGACTGAGGCATCTCCACACAGAGACAGAGAGCGCCAAAACTCGGGGATGTTGAAGTACCAAGGTCAATTTCCTCTGAGGCTCCGCAGGCTAGGACCAGGATACAGTAGGAAAACGCGGCTAAATAGGAGCCCGTATACTACAGTAAGCTTTAGGAATGTACTTGTGTCCATAGAACTCTACAGTTGTGTCCAAATTCTGCTTTCCTCCCCTCGCATATCTGATAATTCTTTTGGTTCCCCCCCTCCCTCTTTGTTGGGTCGAGCTCTGCCCTCTTTTTCTTTTCTTTTCTTTTTTCTTTCTTTCTATCTTCTTCTTCTTCCTCTTGTCTCTCATTCTTCTCATGCAGAGAAAATTATTAACGGAATCCTGGTTGGAAGGATCGAGAAGCTTGTCAGTTTACTTGGAATTGATTATTCCCCTCTTGGTAAAGTATAAAATTAACCTGACTCGATCTTCATGGGGCTCGTCCGGGAATTACTTGGCGAGGATAATTCAGCCCAGCCTTATTGAGGACTTTGCTTCAGGGAAAAGAGGAGGGATAGGGGGAGAACCTTCAGGGATCCATCTAAAAACATATATTGAGCAATTCTGTTCTCGTGCTCTGCATGTCTTACCTCGAACAGATCTCCAGGAGGAAGGTTCTTCGATCCCAGAGCAGATATTACCTCGGTTTGGGTCAGGTGAATTATCAAGCTACGAAACATTGTAGATCACCTTGCTCAGCTGCATTGATAAAAGGAGGGGTTATGACCCACTCTTTGAAACCAACGTTCTGCGTTCTACGTACCATTACATGAGGGGTCTGAGCCTTTAACATCGTGATTGTAAACACGTCCTTCGTGTGCTCCGTCCTTGGTGGCCCCTTGGCATGCAGGTGTGCTGACGCTTACGTTCACCGGCAAAATCTCACAGGAGCGGAAAACTTTCCGCTTATGTCCTCTGATTTCTTTTACCTGGGGTAGTTATCTGTTGCTTTCGATCGGTCAGTCTCTCACACTCAGGACACTCCCGCATCGTGATATGGTGTTGGCATCATTCACATACATCTCTTTGAGAATCTAAATAACGTCCGCTATGAGTGAACAACATGAGGTCGGGCCAGCCTCTGTCCTTGAAGCTCCGGCCACGCACACGGCCAACAATAATCTCAATGATGATCATAAGGTCAAACTACATGAGGTTCCAACAAGGAATCCTAACCCATCGGCTCAAGAAGGCCTGATTTCTGCGACGGAGCAACAGCCTCAGCACAGCAACGATGAATCCTCGTACCAGTGCTCGGGCCTGGACGAGAGCATAAGCGCTCATGCCGGAGTGAAGCCCGCCTGCAATCTCATGTCCGAGATACGTGCCTTGCAGGAGAGGCTTGCTCAACTCGAACAACAAGCTGCAGCTGAGCCCAGCAGCAATACCGAGGATCTCCCCTCCCCAAGAGACCTAGACTTGGAACAAGACGAGGAGCTCAGAAAGCACTTCCGAAGGGCTCGTCTTAACAAGAAACAGGTCAAGATGACCGAGAAGCGCGCCGAAAAACTTCTCGATGACGGGGCCTTCATAGACCTTGGATTTAGAGGAGATTCTATGCATGGAATCAAGGATCTTGGGGATCCTGCAGACAAGTATGAGCTACTAACGAAGGATGAAACGAGATTCTGGAGGGAAACAGTCCCTGCGCCACACAAAGGTATGCGTCCTCAGGCTTCACTTCGTCCTGTCTACTCTCGTAAGCTTGGACCACCTACACAATGGGATGTGTCGGACGACGAGGAGTGGAGCAGTGACTCTTCTATCTCCTCGAGAGACTTCGACTATTTCCGTGCCAGACTGCGCGGAGACTTTGAGTGGGAGCTTGATCGTCTCGGCAGACAAAAGGAGAGGTACAAGAGGCATAAGGAGAGAAAGAAGCCCAAGGAAAGGGAAGCGGAAGAAGAAGACTGGGACTGGCAGCAACAAAAACAAGGCTCTGTCAGCGAAAAGACCAACAAGCTGGACAAGTCCGCGATACCGAAGATGAGCCTCCTCGAGTGGGACACATTCAAGACTGCTCGGCTCACACCCACTGGTGCGACTGTTGCAATCGAGATTCTTATTGGAGAACCCGACATCAGCAGCAATTTCTCCTGGAACTTTGCAACCGTTCCTTCGAGAGCTCCCGCCAAGATGAAGACCCAAGTCACGACGGATACTGCTTCGAAACAGCTCGAGATCCAAACAGGGCAGGGCAGCGGGCAGGAACCTCTTCCTGAGCGGATCAGAATTCATTCTAAAGAAATCATCAAGACGTTGTTGGTCATCCGCGGCACAGAAATGTTTTCTTGGCTTGAGGGGGCGGAGAATCCCTCCATCGTTATGCTACGTCCGTTCCGGATATTGACGTATTATGAGGCACGAATCCGGGATTGGTGCGCAAAGGCCCGTAGAGATCTCCAGCCAGAGAACACCAGCGCAGAGGAAGATGCAGTGACAGAGGGAGATGATACAGCAATGTCCTTGCCCCACAGGAACGAGACTGGGCCTGCAGGTAAGCACACACTCCACCCCCAAGATGACAACACACACTTTTCATGCGCCCACGCTGATAGAAGTTCTGGAGAATACCCACCAGGTGATGCGAAAGCTACACAGGAGGAGAATGCTGTCGCTGATCCCATGGGCTACACCAAGTCTGAGGCGGCATTGGAACATATGCAGTGCTTGGTCGATTTCATTGACAAGTACATTACCCCGAAACGCAATTATCTGCAGAGCACAAGCTGCGAAAAAGTCTACTTCTCAGACATTTGGCACCTGTTCAATATTGGGGATATCGTCGTCGAATCGGGAGTCAAACAGACATACCAGGTCGTCCGTGTCAGGTGTTCACCTCACAGAGGCAACGATCGTTGGACGCCTTACCAGGGCACCTTGAAGCAAGAGTCCATCTCCATACATTGTGTCTATGTCGACTTTGATGGCGGCCTTCTTGGTCCAGTCTCCGAATGTTTCACCATCCGGAAATTCGATGGTGAAAGAAACATCACAGCATTGCCTATTTATCCTCTCCGATTTCATGTACACAACGACTTGAACTCACAGGCCTTCAAGCCCAGGGGTGACAATGCTGCGTCAGAGGACACACTTTCTAGTGGGGTCGCCAAATTTGAGCAAAGCCTCATCAAGAGAGGGAAGTTGTTCGTTGATGTGGCCAATGTGAAGCACATGTACTATGCTGGTCCTACGTGTAAGTTGGTCGAGGACTTTCTAATACATCTGGACTAAGTGCTAATCTGAACTGTCATTTCAGTTGACACCCACGAGGAGGTCGAAAGCCAAGTGGTAATTGACACCGAGGAGGGAATCATCAACATGGATGACAAGTGGCGTCCGAAAATCACACGACTTCTAGGAGCGCCCAGCGATGACGATAACAATTCTGAAACATATGAAGAAGAGTGTACAGCTGAGTGCTGCAGGGGAGAGCATGTCCATTACGACGCCGACGTGGAAGACAAACGCCATGAGGAGTTCATCAACAACGCTATGGCCGAAATTCAAGACACTCCCCACAGGTTGCCATCCGTTGCCATCTTTCCAAGGAATCTCGCCGAGATCCAAACGGAGGACAATGAACTGAAGGACAAGGAACTGCTCATCATGGCTTCTTGTGTGCCCGGTTACGTGCTTCGAGACCGCAAATGGGGTATGTGGTCCTGACACCCTCTTTGTTCCACATCAAATTATGCCAACCCGAAACTGATGGTATTCACTCCAGCGATACTTAGTCTTGATTACCTTTCCGAGATCAGAAATCCTGCTGAGAAAACTATTTCCCCTGATGATGACGATTCAGATGATGAAGACCGTAGTGCCTTTGGTCGACTTGTTCTTCCTAAGGGCCACAAAGAAATGGTTCTTTCGCTCATCTCCCAGCACTTCCGGAATAAGATATCGCAAAAGTATCAAGATGAGCAAATCGACATTGTTCGTGGCAAAGGTAAGTCGAAACCTTTATGGCTGAATGTGTTCTACCCTTTTTTTTTTCCCTGTCCCTTATTTTTTCTTTCTTTTCTTTCCCTTCCTCTCTTTTCCAAATTACTTATCTGGTTGGGAATTTTTACAGGAAAGGGCTTGATTATTCTTCTTCACGGAGCCCCGGGTGTTGGAAAGACAACTACGGCTGGTAAGTTGACTTGCAATTACATCCCATTCCACCACAATAAGAAGTATGCTAACCAGCGAAATACAGAGGGAGTTGCTGAGAGATTCCAAAAACCACTGTTTCAGATCACTTGTGGTGAGCAAAAATATCTTGATACTTTGGCACCAGGACCGTTATCAGAGGCTAATCAAACTCTCCTCGACACAGGTGACCTTGGATCAGACGCTGCAGCTGTCGAATCGACTTTGCAGACGAATTTTGCTCTGGCCAACAGATGGGGTTGTATTCTTCTGTTGGACGAGGCAGATGTCTTCCTCGCAGAGAGACGGCGGGAGGATTTCACAAGAAATGGACTCGTTGCAGGTCAGTACCAACTTTTCTAGCCAATAATATCATATAGTTATTAATCCCTAGACTTCGACAACACTAATGCGACCAATCCCATGAACAGTTTTCCTCCGAGTCCTGGAATACTACAGTGGAATCTTGTTCCTGACAACCAACCGGATTGGAGATTTCGACGAGGCATTTGCATCGAGAATCCATATGAGCTTGTACTATCCGCCCTTGGACGAGATATCCACCAGCAAAGTCTTCAAGCTGAACCTTGGCATGATCCGCGCACGCTATCGAGAGAGAGGACGAAAGATCAAGATCGACGACCTTGAAATCATGCAGCTAGTTGGCCACTACTGGCGGCAGAACAGCAAGGCTCGATGGAACGGCCGCCAGATCCGCAATGCTTGCCAGACTGCACTGGCACTCGCCGAGTTCGACGCCCAGCCAAAGGAACGAAAGTACGACCTCAAGCCTGCCAGCCTGGATACCAAGGTCCACCTGACTGTCGGTCACCTGGACACAGTCTCCAAGGCGTACCTGGAGTTTATCGAGTACCTCAAGGCGGTGCATGGCACCGACGCCGATACTCATGCCAAAGAGTCAGGCCTCCGGGCTTTGGAGGCAGCCGTTGCTGCTCTGAAGGCCGAAAAGGGCACCACAGAAGGGAACAACCCTCTTAGCCGCGCTATTATTGGGCAAGGCGAAAGACCTCTGCAATCCTTCAAGATTAAGTCGGCCTCACGAAGCAGCCATCTGGCCCCGGCAACTCCTTCCCAAGCCGACCCAATGCACCACCACCACCAACCACAACAACAACAACAACAACATCGCGAAGCGCAGTACACTCCACCAAGACAGAGTCCATACGGCCATAGTAGACCTGTTATGCCCACTCAACCGACACTTGATCCGCGATCCGGCATGCCACCAGGTGCATACCTCCCACCTAGCGCAGATCCGACCTACCTGCAGCCAGCCTACCGGCCCTCATCGTCGCCGTCGGGACAATTCCATGATCCTCAAGCGGAATCACAATTCCCTCCGCCACAGCAACAACAGTCACAACAAGACACATATTACAACAACATGTCACCATCACGGCCGACGACGACGACGGCGGGCCCACCGCAACATGCCGTCGGCTCAGGATTCCCTGCAGCAGGGAGGGATCCCCGTACAGGAAATGAAATACCGGGTGAGCAAGGTGCCTCTCAGGGGGGTCCACAGTGGCCTGCCAGTTATGCTGGGATGGATCTTCAGCGAGGGTTTCGCCAGTCTTGAAGTTTGTGCATCTGGGGAGGATGTCTAAGAACAGGACAGTGAGAGTCTTCAATTTCAGGGTTTTCTTGAGACTGTAGCCTGTAGAGTGTTCGCTCGCGAATTCAAGATATTGCAAAGGTTCACACACACACACATACACATATATATATATATATCAAGTTCTTTCTGCCTTGTCGAGACTTTTGCCCTGTCAGACACCGAATTGCATTACCGACCGAGTCACAATATGCTTCTCTTACATCCCTCATCTAAGAAATGAGATTGTTCTCTCTAGTCTACTACAATACAAGCTGTTCCCGAATGTATTCAACATCCTGGCCGAGGATCTGCTCCTGACGTCGACCACATCCACGGACGGGAGCACAGTGCATGCGCATTGCTCCCATCCACATCAACCATGATCCTCCACACTTGGCCACGCCCGAGTCCACCACATATTCATTAGGCGAGGCTTGTCCGCACCTCCCCACTGCCCTTCGTGCCTTGCCCGCTGACGTTCTGCGACTTCGGTCCTGATTTTAGTCTCCTTGGAACTCTCTGAGAGAAGAGCTCCCCATTTAACGAGCGGGCGAGAATATGGTTGTGCATATTCATCATAAGGCCCAAGGCCCTGTGTTGTCTGGAGAGGACCGCCTCAGCCTTGACCCGCTCCGTCATCAGCGCAAGCGCCGCAGCCCGTGCGTACGGGCTGTACCGTCTGTCATGATCGACAGGGAGCAGCGCAAAGGACATGTCCTCCTTTGCCTGGGAGTGCTCCCTGGCCACGAGGTAGCCACTCCGCCACCACACTGCCAACCTGGTCGGAAACATGGAGGCGTCGCGGCCGACCATGCCCGCCCGCCTGGCTTTCTTCTTTGCCATTTTGCTTCCCCTGACGAAGGGTGTCGGGGTCATCACTGGCTCCACCTTGGCGAGCGGCCTCGTTCCCGCTGGCCCCAGCCTCGCATTGTACCTGACCCGTGACCACGCCTTGAGAGCGGCCCAGTACGTCCTGCACTCGAGCGCCGCGATCTGGCAGACGTAGAGCCTCTCCGTGACCCTGTCGGCCTGGTCTATGCACTTCTCGACCTCGGTGGTCTTGCGTTCTGTCGGCAACAAGCTTATGTAGGCCCGGGACATTATCTTGCGTATGGAGTCCAGGGAGTCCCTGATATCTGACAGCTCGATTGTGATGTGATTGCACAGCCTCCAGACCTGGCCTGCCCTGACCAGCTCGCCGAGTCTTTTGTTGATTAGGCGAATGGATCCCGGCTTTCTGGGCTTCCGTATCTGGATAGCCTCGCCTGGTTCTTGTCGGTGCATGACACCATTGAGGTTGAGTATGCTCGGGAACTTCTGCTCCAGATGTTGCCTCGCTGGCGTGGTTGGTGGAGAGAGATGCCCCGAGCTGTGCAGCCCGTCCCTCAAGAGCGACGGTTTCCTCATCTCAGACAGCTTGTTCATCTGGTGGGCCGAATCTTTCCGTTTCTCTGCCCGTCCTGTCAACCGCCCCAGAAACCCGTGGAAGAAGCCACCGCTCGGGGCGCCATTCGCACGGCCATCGACGACAGCTTGTGGCCCTGTTCCCCTTCTCCTTGCTTCCTCAGCAGAGTCCGAAGTGAAGGGGTCCTTCTCAGTCAGTTGCGTACTGGCGCTCTCGATGGTGTTGTGCGTGAGTGGGACATGGCGGGCTGCTGGGCTTTTTCTGGGCAGCGCGCGAGAAGTGCTCTTGGGAGAACCTTGCTTTCTGGACTCTCTGGCGAGCAAACGAAGAGTGGGATACATCTTCACGGTACCATCCCATGAGAGGGCGATCGAGTAGGAAAAATGGTGTGGTGAGGATGCGTCGAGACCTGTGACTGCTTCAGGCTTGACGAAATTTCGCATTGGATGAATAAATAAATTTGAGTTGGGGTTAGGGTTAGGGTCACAACCCTCCTTAGCGCGCCTTCACCCAGTCGTGCTAGCCTGCCGTGAGTGAAGGAAAGAACCGACGTTTGACATCAGAACACGAACTCGATATATACTTTGTGTATAAAGTACTTTTCCAACTTCATATTCTCTGTATCCAAAGATCACACTCCTAAAGACCACACTCGTTATATGAAGTGCGCCACAAAGTCCAGTAGCCAAAACCCAGATCATACAACAAAGAACTCATATGGCTGCGCATCCTCAGGGAACCACAAGTGATCCTTCTCCTCCCCCCAATCAGCCCAGTCGCCCGGCTTCTTCATGCTCAGATACTGCAGCGGATCACCGTGGTCAATCTCGAAGGTCCCAACGCGGGTGAAGACCCGCCGCCCAGCGCACATGTCACAGGAGGTCCTCTTCCTCCTCGCCCGACCATCGCCCTTCTCGTCCTCGTCCGCCGTCGCCTCTTTTCCAGCAGCCTCTTGGTGCGTGCCCAGGACCAGGCCCATGAGGTAGTTCCCGCTCACGTCCCCGTCGTTGATGCGCTCCCGCAGCGGCCAGCAGAAGAAGACGTCCCCCTCCAATCCCTCCGTGTCAGGATAGAACTGCCCAAAGGACCCCAGCGCGTTGCGGTCGCGCACAGGCGGGCGGCGCGTCCTGATGAGGTATCCCCGCGCGCGCAGGCACGCGTGGCTCAGCTCCCCAGCCGGCGGGCCGGGGGCCCCACTACCACCCTCCTGGTCCTCCTCCCGGGGCACCAGGTTGACCTCGTCGATGGCGGCATAGCCGCTGTCGTCGTAGGTGAGGTGCGCCGGGCTCTGGACGCGCACGTGAGGCGAGTCGACGGACGCCCAGCTCCACGATGGCGCGCGGTACGGCTCGACGCGGGTCGCTGGGGTGTACAGCCCCGTCAGCTCTTCCTCCTGTATGTGCCAGAGCAGGCAGTCGATGAGATTCTTCCTCCACAGGCCGGCCAGGTACTCGTCGCCGACGACGTCTGCAAAGTCCTTGACGACCCCTGAGATGGCGACAAATTTGTCTTCAGGCTTGGTGAGCCCGCATCGGACGTACGTGTGGAGGATCTCGTTCCACACCTGATACGGGCTCTCGTAGAACCGCTCGACGTCTGTCTCGTGAATCTCTTCATCTTGGTCGGCCGTGGGGCTCACCAGGGACCTGGCGGTTCGTAGGAAAGCCTTGACGGGGACCACATCGATCGCCTCGACGTCTGCAATCTCGGAGACGAAAGCCAGCGGCACGCCGTCCGGAAAGACCTCACAGGCGAAGGCCTCCTGACACTCCCAATAGAGCTGGCTCTGGCCGAAATACAGGCTTCGCGGCGCCAGGAGCCGCTCCTGCACCACCCACGCCCGCTTGCTCAAGGGCGCATGGAGCACTTCCGTCTCCCAAAAGTCCGACTTGACCACGAGACAATCCAAGACGCCTGCGTTCTCAGTATTGACTCGGAACGGACACGGCCTAACCTTGTCCGGGTCTCGGCTCCGGAAGAAGCCACCCTCTGCCTCCGCTGAAGCCACAGCCCCCAGGGTGAGAGCCGCGTTCTTGTAGACCTTGTTCATCAGCGGCGCCTGCTCCGCCCAGTCTTTTCTGGACCCCTGTAGGATGCACAGCGAGTCGATCCAGATGTACCGGTAGCCCAGCCGATGCGTCGTGAAGATCGCGTCCTGGAAGTTTTGCGCGAGGGATGAGATGGCGACACCGCTCTCGAAGTCGGCCTTGGTATCTTCGTTGAAGACCAAGAACCTCTTCGTGCCCCAGCAGTGGCTGAGGGCTAGGTACGGATCGCTCTGCGGCTGCGGAAGGTCGGACGTTGTGACGACACACACGTAACCCTTGCCGAACTGCGACACGTCCACGAGTCTGGCCGGTACCCAGTCTGTCTTATACGACTCACTGCAAGTCTTGTGCTCAGAGCGACAGCGCTTGATCCATGTTGACACGAAACTCCAGCAACGGGAGTCATTCGTGCTATCCGATAACTCAACCACCTTATGTACCGGGAACACTGGTCTCAATCATTAGCGCTCCTATCTATGGAAGTAACTCTCTCCCGGCGAGAGAGGGGAAAAGAAGAAAGAAAAAACGGCGTACAAGACGAGTATTGTTCAGTCCCTCTGTACGCAACCACGGCACATAAGGGCCATGCCCCGGATTAGGCCATATCGAACAAATACGTACTCGAGGGATTCAGCACAGCAAAGGCACCCGCTTCGTTCCTCCACCAACCTCCCACTTCATTATAATCTTCACAGTCATACAAGTCATCTTTGGCAGGCTGACAGAGCAGTTGTGCCAAGATGGGATGTGCATCTGGTCCTCCGTAGGAATGATCTCGCATGTACATCTTATACACGATCCCCTCAAACGTGGGACGCTTGGACACGGCCTTCTGCTCCTCGCTAAGGGTGTTCCACACTCGGGCGCATATGTAACAGCGGTCTTCCACAGACTTCTGGATGCTCACAGAGTCGTGCTGCACCACGACGCGGTGCTCGCCGCTGCAAATGCGAGTATCTGGGATGGACTGACATTTCTGGCAGAGACTCATTATTTTTCGCTGCCGGATTCTGATCGCCAGAGAATTCTGAGGGCCTCTCAACCAATATCGGAGCTCGTGCAGAGGGAACTCAACGTAATCCTTGCGTACCTCCATAAAAGTTTTCGAGATTCCGAATACTTATGCGCCGAGTGCTGGGCGTCCCTTGGACAACCCCATACTCAATTGACCCACCGAACCATAGCGTGTGGCGCAGACCCTTGCCAATTTTGACGGATGGTTCAGCGATTGGACCAGATGACTCCCCAACAAATTTTTTTTTTCTTTTTCTTTTTCTTTTTCTTTTCTTTTTTCTTTCTTTGAAATTGGGCTGTTCAAGTTGCGAAATGCAGTATGTGACTTATGGTATTGAGAAGCGGTATATGAGCAGAGGCCCAACTATGTGGTAGAACCACGGTGGTACCGAAGCCGGTCATCCACCACTGGTAGATCTCCGACAGAGGCAAACAACGGGCATCATTGAAGATTGATTGTATCCAAAATGGTCAGGCTGAAACGTATCCTGCTTGAAACGAGAAACTTGGCTGGGTTCTTCCACGAGCTCAAGACGGCCTGGCTCTCCTAAGCTGGTCTATCAGCTCTGTAAGTCGCGCCTCTGAGGATAGGGCTCTAGGCGCTTCTCTTTGAGCCGAGTCGTTCCTCGACCTTCCTCTTCTCCTCAGCCTGGATTGCCTGCAGCTCCTCCCTTGTAGCATTGTACTTGGCTGAGACCTGCTTCATGGGGTTATCGGGCGACTCCAGGAATTCCTGGTATAGCACGTCTTGTCGCTTGTTGTAGGCAAAACCCTGTTTCTGAAGCTCCTTCTCCCGGTTTGGGTTGTTCTCCTTCCAGGTCTTGTATGCCTTGCCCATACGTCTCTCCGGATGTTTGTCAATTTCGGACACCTTGCTCGACGAGTCTGTAAGACCCAGAGCATCAATAGCGTTCTCGATGCCAGATGCATTCAGCGCTGACAGAGGAGCGTCGCGACCATCAAGTTGCCCAAGAGCCTGGTCGAGCCCCTTAGTCTTCTTGACTGCGGTCTTTGCATTCTTGGGAGCCGACCGCCCTGGTGTGTTCTTTTCCTCCTCGGCGAGGAGGGCCTCGCGCTCGGCCTTTTTGCGGGCGGCCTCCGCCTTCTTCTCTTCAGCATTGTCCCTGTGCGTGGACGAACAAGTCAGCTGGACCATGCACGTCAGAAAGCAACCCAACCCCAACCTCCCCCCCCACCCCCACACACGCTCGACCAACAAATACAATCAATGAATCAATCATAGATAGATGGTCATGCGCCACGCCCGATTGTGACAGTAACGGACCAACGTGCATACCAACGTAGCAAGTGCCGAGCAATACAGGGGCCCCCCCCCCGGGCCAAAGAACCAGGGCGTTGGTAGGGAACGGCTCGCCCGACCAGCGCGCCTTTGTACACCATACACCACTGGAATGACCAGAGAGGGAGGGGGGGCAAGAAGGAAGAAGGAAGTAAATGGACAAGGATCGCGGGAACAAGTATTACCAGATAAAAAAAAATATAAAAAAAAATAACAATGCTTATGCTCACTTCTTTGCATTCCCCTTCTTTGCACCTCTATCCCACTCTGCTGCCTCGGCCGCAGCCTTCTTCGCGTCTTCGGCGGCCGCCTTGCTAGCAGCCGCGTCCGCCTTTCGGGCCTGGCCCTGGGCCTTTTTACTGTTCTCTCCCGCGCCGCCTTTCTTGCCCATTTTGTATGCGTGCGTGTATATAAACGCGCCGAGGTTTATGTGTGACGGTGCTGGTCGGTCTCGGAGGGAGCTGAGATTGGTTCCTGGGCCGGATGCTGGCGTTCGATTTTCTCCCGAGATCTGTGTGCCGACTGAAACCTGCAGAGCTGGCTAAAGGATGTTGATGAGGGTTGGTATGGAATCGAGTCCTCTATCGTTGACGTGAAGTCCTGCTTGACCGGTCATAAGAGTGTCTGTTGACGTTGGCAATGCCGGTCTCTGGTGTGTTACAAGTCGTTGTTGACCAAGATCTGGAAGAATTTGGGCCACGACGTCGACGTCAGCGGGGTTCCTCCGAGGCCGGCGGGCCAGGGGCTCCTCCTCATCGAGCCTACGTACTTAGTACTCTGGTACGTACATCCTCGAGCATCTGCATCCTCATAGGGTTAGGGTTTTGCTACCCCCCCCCCCGGGGGCACCACGACCATGTACTGCGTAAGTACTTTACCCATCATCCTCCAGAGGAGGAGCGCATCATCGACAATCATGTGCCAAAACAAGTGATAATTCGCCGATTTGAGGCTCTGCTCGCATTATTGTCGGACGAGAAATCGAAGGGGCCTTGGTTTTGCACGACTTGATGCAGTGGAGTACAAGCAATCACGGGTTAAATTCAAAGCGGATACCGGTGAAGGAGATATCACTTCGCAATCCCTGAGCTAACCCCGGGAAAATGTGATATCGCGGGGATCGAGGAAGACCTCGTGCCAGCGGCAGTGGGCAGAAAGTCGAGAGCCCCGACCATCTGGTTAAGGTGGTCCCGGAAAGCTCTCACCCGGCGAGCCTATTTCGGGTAGCCTATGCTTTGTATTACATTGCATAACCGTTGCACAACTTAACTTTCCCTACACATGCATCACCTCCTGTCCTCTGGCGGTCAGGACTTGGGCCGTCAGGCCACCCACCCCTCGATGTTGTCAAATGGGATCTCTCTGGCGAGCCCCTATTCGTTTAGCCCTTTTTTTCTTTCTTTTTCTTTCTTTCTTCTTGAGGAGCACATGTGCGAGATGGAAATCACGGGCAATTTTGCCAGGTCTCAGATCGAGAGTTGTGGGTTAAAGCGCTCCCAGGATATGGATGGTGTCGAGATAGGATCTTTTTTACCCCGTGCCAATGCGTGCAGCCGCTGTATCTGCGAGTACATCTGGTGTTTGCTGGGGGAGTACATCAAAGGTACGAATCTATCGTCGACATGGGTGACGAGCGGGCAGCGTCTCAGAGGATTTCACCCATGAGGTCTCGCCGTGATCTTTCCCCACTAGGGCTGAAGGATGGATCGATCTCTCTTGCAAGCCGGCATGCAACAGTGCTCCAGGAGGCAGGGAGGGAGCCTGCGACGAGCTACTGCACCCAGTGCATTTGGGTATGCGTTGCGAACTCATTTCGGGCAATAGGCCGCATTGCCTCCACAGGGAGGCATGCATGGCCAGCCGTTTGGACAGCCGACCCGGGTCATGCCTCCAGCATCACTCCATAGATGCCGTCAGACCTCGTGCACGGCAAGCATTCTCGCACTCGGTGACCTGGGTTGGTGGCGCATAGCGCTGATGCAAACGTGCCTCGACGTGGAACCGGTCGAGGACCACTTCGATGTTTCCCCACCGCACACAGTGGCTGGGGTGAACGTGGCATGGACCGGGTCTTTTTGCTCATAACATGCAGTCAGATCGACATTGAGACGCTAAAACAAACAAAGGGTGTTCAATACCATCCCAAAGCACGCAACGAACCGGGAGCGCAATGTTCGTCAGTAAACCAAGTTCTTCCCACCGGGATTATAAAAAAAAAAAACGGCCCGATCCAGATGTGCAGAGACGGCTAGAGGACTTCCGTTGATGCTGCTAGCCAGATTGTGACGTTATCCTTGTCGAGGACTCCAATCGCCTTTGTAGACGAGATAACACCATGAAGTGGGAGAACGATAGGTGAATCAACTTACACGTGGCTCCACTCGGTCGACTGGTGGTCAGATATGTATTCTATTGTCGATGCCTCAAGTAGAACGCGGCGCCTCGCTTGTGTGTGTGTGTGTGTGTGTGTGTGAGATTGCGACCATTCGGGTGACTAGGGGTCAGATCAAGAAGTTGCGGGTATCGAGGGCCTCGCCATAGAGGTCGCCTGTCTTCTCCGGCTGTCGTCAGACCATGACGCCTACCACGCCCTTCGGTAGATCACGTCGTCGATAATTGAAGCGCGAGCTATGCAAATGACCGCAGTAGTCATTATAGGGCAGCTATAGTCGGTGAAGACGACGGCCTTTCGATTCCCGCGGTTGCCTGCCCCAGGGGCCATGAGCTTGCTCGTCCTGCCACAGCAGCATGGGTTGCGGCCCCGCCTGGTACAAGGTTGCGAGAACCAACAGGCCAACTGTCCCCTGGTCTGAAGCACTGTCCAGTAAGCTGGCGAATCCTACTCTGGCAGGTTTTGATGACTAGATGGTGTTCCTATCTCACTGCGTTGTATATTGAGGGTCTGATGACTGATCGTCTGCTGAAGTATGGGTCGCCAAATCATGTCCCTCCACGGCAGACAAGGCATGGCAGGTAGGTAATGAGTTGGTCCGGGTGTGGCATTGACACCACTTTTCCTACGCGCTGACTGGGGCAGACACAGGCAGAAGGGCAATAGGCGCCTCTCTCTGCCCGTCCCCCATGCCAGCTGACCAGTCCCGGTTCGAACATGGCAATAAGACATCTCCAGGGTATGAACCGGCGAGTTCCGTCTGCCAAGGGTGAATATGAACCTCTGGTCGGAACCGAAGGAGTGAGGACAAGCCGGAGATTGACCGAAGGATTGCAGCTTGCAGAGGGCACGAGATCGAGCCGGAGCACTCGGACGTCGAACGCCTGGTAGGGGGCCCGCACCATGTTGACTGAAAAGCGTGGCTGAAGAGCGGCATACCTCATGTACCCACTTGCAGTGCCTGCATTACGCTGGTCCAGGTGCAGTGCCCCTGGTATACACTCGGACCAGCTGCAGTGAGTCAGCAGGTGACAGGCTGTTGGAGGCCAACCATAGAGCAGATCGACGGGCAACATCGCACAGCCGAGCCAACGGCTTGGGGTGCAACCGTGGGAGACCAGGAAGCCTTGGTGTGATATCTCATGGGCAACGACGGCAGCCTGATGCGTTGCGTCGGTCTGCTGACCACACGTTTCACCACGTGCAGAAGGGGCCATCGAGCCCGGCAAAGAGGGAAAAAGGGCCCACGGCAGGGCATGTGAGCACCTGATGAACACCGTGGCGCGTCGCGAGCCATGGTTGCCGCAGGACCGGTCTGCAGGTGAGCGGGCTGGGAGGGTGTCGAGGGTTGCTGAAAAGCGATATAAGTGGTTGAGCGAGGGGGACAGCGTTCACTGGCTGCAAGCAAAGATGACAAGTCAGGCCCGGGCCTTGAGAAAGATGTCCTCCAGACAGCTCGGTCATCCTCTGGCCTGCCGATTCCGCCCAGAAAGCCCAGCCTCCAGGAGTGAGACTGTCGGACGAAGGAACGCGTGATGTAGTCCCACGACCTGTCCCATCACCCCTCAAGCTGAGGGGTTGAGTTCCCCCCCGCCGCATTGTGATGCCTCAAGTCGGACCGTATTCCGTCAGAGTTAGGGTAGGTGTGGTACCCGTTTCCGCGCAACGGGGCGCTGTGATATCCCATCGCATTGCAGCCGTCCAGGCTCCCGTCTCTACTGCAACTGGCCTCGACTCGGATCCAATCAATGGAGAACCCTAGATTACGTTCGAGAGAGGTCAGCATCGATGGAGCCATGCGCTCGCTTCAAGAAGATTGTCGTTCGCTCAGTACGAACGGACTTACCGAAGGAACTCTGCATCCGCTATGGTGCTGGGATCGTCCGTACCAGCCAAGGAATTGAGCGTGCGCAGACCACTTGGTCGGCGCTCGAAAGACGACGTGCCGTCTATGGAAGAGGACAGAATCTGCAAGTGCAGTCGTTTCGAAGAGGAAGTCACGTGGGGGGGGAGGGGAAGGGATCTCGGTCTACTGTGTACTATCGCAGCTGGAAGAGGAAGGAGGCATTCTGGCACTTGAACCTTCCTAACTACTACTGCACTATACCATACATAGTACGTACCATAAATAGTACATGGGGTACTTGCAGAAGGGGAGGGGGGAAAAAAAGGCCCTGCAGCAAAGTCGAGGGCGCTTATGCAGCAGACCCCGACTGGCCATCAAGACAAGCAAAAAGCCCCTTCTCTTGAAACTTGACATGGTCAAGCACCTCGGTCGCGCCAGATCTACTCAAAAAAGAAGTGCAATAATGACGTTACAAAAGTGAAGACTAAACAAGAAATAAAATCAAATAAAAAAAGATTTTTGGAAGGGGCGAGAGGCAAATTCCGGCACGCTTCCCCGGCACTGAGCTGGATAGGTCTCACCGGCTGGTCTCCCCGGGTGGGCGATGCGTAGAGAGAGGGTCGCCATCGCTGGGCTAGAAGTAGCTAGAGTGGGCTAGGTACTACTACGACTACCACCTAGCATGTATTGGAGGACTGGTGTTGATTTCGTTCGTTGATGGGCAACCAGATTATGTGTGTAATATCGCGCAGCCTTTTCTGTTTCTTCTTTTCTTTTTCCCTCGCAGGTTATTAACCTGGCCAACAAGCTTTGCCGCGATGATACGCTGCCCTGTTGCCTCGAGTCAATCACAATAAGAAGGCCACAGGGTTATCAACGATAGGTACCAACGGCAAGATGACGCGACGGTGTATGCCCAGCAAGCAGCACAGCACCCATCTTGGGCGCTCCAAGCAAGCTGGCCGTGCCTGTGCACCGTTGTACCCACGCGAGAATTCAGCGAGAAACCGATCGGTGTGTATGTACCCTACCTAACCGAAACCAGCTCTGTTGCCGAAACCTTCCAGACCTTTTCTGGCGGTCTGAACCAAGGTGATTTCTTTTGTGCGCGGCACAGCACAGGCAGCCACGGACGTGGGTGAAGGGGTGAAGGGTGGCACGGGACATTGTGAAAGGGGGAAGAAGAGAAATATCGAGGTTTCGGTGTGTTGTCCTGTTGGCGATCCATGGGGAAGGAAGGGGGGGGAGCAATATCCAACAACATCTCAGGCTGTAAGTATGTGTGTGTGTGTGTGTGTGTGTGTGGTGTTATGGAGGGTCCGGGCCGAGGCCATTATCCCTCAGGCTCGGTCCACCTGGCGTGTGTCCTATATAATGCTCTTGCTCCATACATAGCAGCAAGCACTATGCTATTGGCACGTATTACTTGGCCTTCTTGAAACACAAGTTCAAATCCGGGCCCTCTTCGGCCTCGGATCATCGGGGTTGGCTAACCGCCAAGGACGACCTAGAGGAGGACAGACACCTGCCCCCTTTCCCCCCCCCCTCTTCGTTTCTTTCCTTCCATTCCCATTTTTTTCTTCTTTCTTCTTTCTTCTTTTCCCCCTAGGTCTCTTCGATCTTCGGGTGGCCCCTCGAAGCAATAGCTCGCGCCACTTCCCCAAAGGGGGGCCGCAAATCAGGTCTAGCAGGCGAGTCCCGTAAGGCGAGCTGCAGTCCAGGGGTTAGCCACAATGGAGGAGGACCCCCAGGGTTACGATCGAGGTGTGCCAGAAGAGTGTCCGGGGGCGGGGAACGGTTCAGATGGTCCCAGCCATTCGGCTCTGCCCCTTTAGCCCCTGAGAACGTGGCAGCGTGGCAAGCAACGGCTGGCAGCTGTCTCGAGTCCTGTCAGGTACTGGTAGTGGTATTGCAATGCCGCAACTGAGTGGGGACCAACTATACAGGTACATGCTAGTACAACTACAGGGAGAAAGGGAGAAGGAGGGGGGAGGGCACAGAGGAGAGGGGGGTGAGGGGGGAGCCAGTCCTGCCGCCGCATGATACTCTGCATATGTAGTAGCACACCCTATACATCAATAGCATTCAGCAACTAGCAAGAAGCCTGTTCCTCGAGGAGGCGTCATGGTTTTTGGTTTTTTTTTCTCTTTTCTTCAAAGATGGACGTGGACCAGGGCGTGACGCCTTCTCCTGTTGATCACAACGGAGTTTCGGCATGCAACAGACGGACGCAGCGGTGGTATGTACTCTGTAGCAGAAGGGTAAGGACGAGGGCGAAAACAAGGGCTGCACATGGAGGGGAAGGAGAGAGGGGGCCCCTTGGTTGGGGAAGGTTGGCGATCTGCAGTCGGGGAAACGAACCGTTCGGCCAGTCCTCAGGAGAAGGAACTGTACTATCTCGACATGTGGCCTGATCTGATCGAAACTAAGGCCTTAGGAGCCAAGCAGGGTTTACGTAGACAGGTCTGGCTATGAAAGAAGAGAGGGGGAAGAGGGGGGAGGGGGGGGGATTAAAAAAATGATGCGATACGACATGGTTACAAGGGTGATCTCGGATAGGGAGGCCGGGCTAGGCTGGGCTGAGGTTTGAGGAGCAAAGAGGGACGAGATTTGCAACTATCCATAGCACTACCATTGCAGAGACCATAGTAGGGTTCGTGCCCAGAGATCCAGTAGCCCAGAACTCCAGTGGGTGGCCCCAGTATTTTCCCAAGTGCACAGGGCACCAGCAGGCACAGGGCAGGGCTGGTGTGCTGCAAGTCATAGTCGCATTCGCCTGAGGAGGGCTGGCCTCCCCTGCCCGGATCTTACTATGTAACCCACCGCAAGAACGGCCGCTGGGGGCCTCGACCCTGGGCCTGGTCGCTATCGCTAATTGTCACCTCAGGAGTGGGAAGGGTTAGGGGGGGGGGGTTCTCTTTCTGAAGCGACCAGGGTAGGAAACGAGGAACGAAGAAGGACATCACATATTGCTTCGGGGGGTTGGTTGGAGGAGAGGAGGGGGGCAGGGAAGGACAACAAAAATTTCCAAAGCAAAAGAAAAAGAAAGAAAGGAAAAAAAGGAAAAGAGGAAGAAGAAGAAAAGAAAAAAGAAAGGGGAAAAATTCTAATGAGCGATCGTCAAACTCAACGCTGGCAGGGGGCGTCAGACAATAATGCCCCGAGGTTGGCAAAGCGCATCTGCCTGGGGAGCCACAGACAGGCCTGCCAGCAAATCCTGTATAGTGTCGGGTGATCAGCTGGGGGGAAAAGCATGACCTGGCACATGATGTGGTGGACATGTCGTCAGTCCGCAGTGTGGGGATTGGCAATTTACACTGCAGAAAGGGATCGGGATGCATGCCTTTAGCTATGCAATAATCGAAGGAAGGAGGGAGGGGGTGGAAGGGGCCTGGTCGACGATAAGGAAATTCAGACACAGAAGGAGGGATCAGGGTCCCTAAAACCTTTTCTAGCCAGGTACCATAATAGTACGTTCCTGCTTTGACCCTGACGCTGCATTACGCGCCCGAGTTCATCTGGTGACAAGAAGCAGATTCCCATAGTATTCATAAACATGCATAGTAGTACTAAACGAGTTAAGCGATAAGGCTGGCGAGAGATTCTGAGGGGCCTCGACTTGGGGCCAGCACCAGGCACGTTCCACACGGCAGTACCTACCCAGGTACCAACAACCAGCAAGCAGGCACGAGCACGAAGCACGAGCACTTTAAGCACCAAGCACAGGCGCCCTCTAGGCCCACCAGACAGCTGTGGACCACAACCCAGGCTTTGGTCCGGTGCAGTCTCTGTAAACCTTCTGTGACAGCCTGCAAGTCGGCTTCTCTTCCGGTTACCGGCGCTAAACTGGAGCCCAGAGTGCAAGGCGCTGCCAGATTCAATTGACGGGGCGAGAGGGGCAACCCGTTTTGCATGTTTATTATGGATACTATATTGTAGAGTACTTTGCTGTAATGTACTATGCGACTAAAGTGAAGTATCATAGTACCCCCCCCCGGTGGTGCCTGCCCCTGCGAGAGAGGAGGAGACATATACCTTGAGTGCTGATATCCCCAAGCAGGGCCCTTCCCTGTCCCGCCGCAGCGCTGCTCCCGCTTTAGGGCAGCAAGGCAGTTTTTTCTTTTCTTCTGAAACCTGATTGATGGGTTTGCCAAGCTTGTGCAACAATACTACTTTGTCTGGTAAGGGCTCTCCTTGCTTATTATTATTATTATTATTATTTTGGGGGGGGGGGGGTTGTGGCTTACATGATATGGCTGGCCATGGTGTGTGTCCCTTCCCGCGTCCCATCACCGCTCTTTCTCCCGCCCGCCCAGTGCCACCGTCAGGCTTTGGCTCGCAGGTGCCCGACCCCAACAATTTGGTGGACAAGTCAAGGATCATCAGGCAATACGGCAAAAGAAATCATCGTCAATCACACATCACTGCGTACACTAACCGCTGCGGGAGCGGGAAGAAGATCAATGCATTCTCGTGTGTCCTCGTGTTGTCGTCCACGACGGCAAATTCGGGACTGAGACCCTCCTCGTCAGACCGTTGAATCCAGAGACAGCAGGACCCCCGCGAGTTGCTGCTGATTTTGGTGTCGATCATCCCAACCTGTGTCTCCCTCCTCCTCCTCCTCGTCCTCCTCCAGGGCAGTCAAGAGAGAGAGTGTGTGTGGGTGGGTGGGTGTGTGTATGTATGTATGTCCTGTCTGTCGTAACCGCCGGGCGTTCTCCTGTCGTCATGGAATCAACCCTTTCATTGGTCCTTCGTTGGGCCATATTCTTTTTGGCGCACGAATCACGACCAGCCAAACATGGCATGTACGATGGCCCACGATAAACACGCTCAATGTTGCTGGTGGGGTCGCTGAGATCGCTGAGTCACAGGTCCACGTCCACGTCCACGTCCATGTCGACGTCGCGCCTCGAGGCTTCGCCCAACTTTCTTCCCTGATGAGACAACTGCTGCGGCAGAGCGCCTGATGTCAGAATGAGCTCATACACACCGGCAGGGCGCAACCAAGAGCCCCTCCTGAAATCTAAAAGGAGGAGGGCGAGTGACGACGACCAGAGGACAAGTCGAGACACGAAGCCCAATTTCCGCCCGAAGCTGTCTGGTTTCGAGCAGGGATCAGGCTCGTGCCAGGAAACCTTCCACGCCTTCGAAGGTTCCAACGACAGGGCTCCACAGCTTCCATTGGAGCTCCATAGAAGCCACACGGGGGCCCGTCGTGTCAGCATGCCAGGTTCTCCGGGCCCTCGGGTCCCCTCCGGGTGGGGTCTTTCGCGCCTCCGGGCTCCATCTCAAGGACCCATTGATGTTAGCACTGTGGCGATGACGGCTCTCTGGGTCCTGACGGCTTGTCCGATTCCCCAGAAATCTGTGTACTATGGTTTTCAAGAGCCCACACCCAATTTCGAGTATGCCGACGCAAGCAACCCAGCGGCCGTACCATGAATGGGTGAGCCTGTCAAGGGTCTACACCAGGTGCCAGGATAGATGCGGCTCACCATCCTCAAAGCCTGGGGCACACACGATCTGCGTCATCCCTGGCTGTCGGGTGGGCGGCTCGTCACTTTTCACCGGCCGCTTGTCTCTTCTTTTTTTTCTGTGTGTGTGTGTGTGTGTGTGTGTGTGGTGTGTGGTGTGTGGTGTGTGTGCGTGTGCGGATCCATTCAATGCATGTCCACATCAATAGGTTACATCTCGCTTCTGCCACCCGGGAGAAACCCAGCGGCCAGCTCAACTGGCGGCCGCAAGGTCCCATCCTTCCGTGACCTTGAAGGGTCGTTGGGTGCTAACCATGTAGGGAAACGAAAATTACTTTTGTCGCACCCGTCTGCCGTCCGTCAGCCCGACATGTCTCATCAGGCCCCGGAACCCGATGAGTACGACCGTGGGCTGACGGGCAGCCGGTGAGGCAATTCGCCAATGCGATCCGGCCTCATCATACCACCTAGACGTCCACTGACCTATAAGATACGGCACGACTACTTTTGCTCGGGTCAATCTTTCCCTGGACGGGCCACCGCCTCAACTGGGCGCGGTTCAGTTGCGACATGCTCCCTTGACGCTCATGACATATACAGGTGGGGCATCTTGTTGCACGGCATGGTCGTTGTGGCGCCAGGCCTCCGCTGCCGTGTAGGCGCGACGAGCGCGTCCACGCACCTTGGCACAACCTGTGGCTGCGCCCCCAGTCGCTGTAGTCAGCCGAGCCAGTGAGCGATCTTTGCTAGGCTCTGCGATTTGGGCACAATTTTCTTGTCCACCTCGTCGGTGGCATCCGCTGTCGAGCGGAACCAGTCCACCCGCCGTATGCGTCCCGTTCGGGTGACAGCAGAGTTGCTTCTCTTCTGGGACAAGGCCCCAGCAACCCCAGGACCAGGAAGCGCCCGAGCAGTTTAGGGTGCCGGTCATGTCTCAGCCACTGAGACCTTGACACGCCAGTGCTGCAACCACACCCTCCGAGTCGTCTCGATGCTGCAAGATTCGTCAAACGAGATCTATTCCTGCAAAAGACAGGTCGACCAGCTCTGTTCGGCTCTTGATTTGTCGCTGAGGCTTGGCAGCGACGATGTCTCTCTGCCCCTTGTACGGCGCCGCCAGTCAGGATCCACGGACGACGGCACGGGTCGTACCTTGGGCTGGACGGCACCTTTTGGGTTGGGGAGAAATCAAGGCCCATCTGACGTGAGCAAGGCCTAAGGGACGAATGAGGATCCCGCTTTTTCTCCCCCCGTCTTTGTCGAAAGGTGAACTCAGAGGAGGTAACAATACGTGCTGTTGTGCTAAGCGAGAGCTACGGGTCCTGCATCGAAAGCACACGCGAGCAGGGGAGAACCACCTGACCTCGCGCATGGGCGCTATGGCTCCTGCAGCCACAGCTGCAGCTGTAGCCTGCAGGGTACTCGAGCCACTCCTCGGTGTTAGTCGCCTCGTCATACTTGATCTTCTGCCCGCGGTCCAGGGCCCCCGTGACGGTCTTTCCGTACGAGGGAAGAGGTTGGGAAAGTTGCATTGCATTGCATTGCATCGCTGCTTTTTTTCTTTTGGGAGAAGGGGGGGGGGGGCCGGGGGATTTGTATCGAGAGGGCGACAACGTGCGCAATCACTGGAAGAAATCACAATTTCTGTGGCTCTCAGCGACATCATCATCCTCCGGCCATGCCCAAAGCTACAACCAACTGTGGTCATGCGTCCTCTACACACACAACGTCCGCCCTTCCCGGCGACTTGGTAAGCCCTTGACTGTCGGCATGCCTAAAGTGGGCAAGGCTGTGATGCAAGGAAACTAACCACGCACGCTGTTGGTTGCTCCAAATGGGCACTCCCGAAAATAAATCAGTAATTTGAAAAGCGCGCAAGGAAATCGGACGATGGTTCTTTTTTTTTTTTTTTTTTTTTTGTCTTCTTCTTTTGTTTGGGCCAAGTGTTGGCAGGCACATACACTGAGACATGCAAACATGCAACCGCTGACCAATGAATAGCGGATATTATGATCATTCTCGCAGGCTTCACCGCCTCCTCCGCAGTCACCGCGAAGCAAAAACGACCCTGACCGAGATGTATCGCGGCATGTGTTCAAGTCACCTTGGCTCTCATCAACAAAATAAAAAGAGAGAGAGAAAAAAGAACAAAAAGAGACCCGCCTTCCTGCCGTAAGTCGATCCTGGTCAAGGCAAAATAGGTCCCACGTACATACTACAACGGTACAATAGTACATGTGGTTCGGACCCACATACTCGTCACCACCACGATTCCTCCAGACTTTTGCTGGTCAACCTGGGGATAAGGTACGACAACGTGGATGCAGGAAGGGCACCATGGGATTTTTTTTCCCGGATCAGGATTCAGTGTCGACGATACGTGGATCACAGGAAGCGCACTTAGCCTTGGACCGTTATCTTCCACGATAAGTGCTGCGGAGGCCCATCGACAGCAAACATCACTCCTCTTCTCGTGGGGCCCTCTCGCTTGATATCAACAAGCAGGGAGGCGCTTCCTTGACGATATGCCATGCACACTCTGTTACTCATGCACACCAAGCTAGGCCAGATGCTGTCACTTTGCAGCCACGCAGCCTCATCCTTCGAGTCGATATGTGTCCCGGAGCTCGAGGGGGAGGGAGGGAGGGGGGGCTTGTCCTCTCTACTATGGCTGCAGGCTGCTCATCCTGATGGGGTACATGTGGCCAGCAAAGCATGGGCATCGATGGCTGCTAATTATGGGTTCCGTCGTGCTCCCATGACCCCTCTCACGATTTTGCTTATTGGCAACAACCACCCGTCTACTCTCCCGGCTCTACTTTGTCCTACGTCCACGCTCGTATTCCCACGTAGCAGCCTGGATGCCGTGTGCCGTCTGGAGTAGCTCACCGGTGTGATGGATCGCCGCATCAAAGAAGCAATTTTGGGTTGAGGGCGGGTGACGACCGACGAATGAGATGGACGATGGTCAGGGTCGGCTGGCGCTGAGGCGTGGAGAAGGAACCCGCCTTGGGCGTTGTGACGACTATTCCTGGGAGCTCCGCCCATTGACAGACCACGGCCGTCGCCCACACTTTCAAATCAGAAGAATTGGTGGGTGGTCAGAAACGGCCCGGGAGGAGAGACCTTGGGTACGTACCCTCGCAACCTCTCTCTCTCTCTCTCTCTCTCTCTCTCTCTCTGTCTCTCACCTATTCCGCGACGGGACTAGGGTGCTGTGCGCATGAGGAGAAGGGCATGACACCTGGGCAGCCAGCCCAAACGGTGGGGCCGTTCTAAGGTACACCGGTACTTGTCGAGTACCTCTCAATCCGAGCCCAAGATCTTCGAACCCCATGTCACCCTGCTAGCGTATGCAGCAAAGAGATGGCCAGATATCCCGGCTTTGATATCACGTTTTGGACAGGGGAAAGGGTAGCTGGGGATGCGACTTGGCCTTGACCGTCGGAGACATGGTCCAACCCAAGACGAAAAAAACTGAACCGAGAGTTTCCACCTCAGGGCAGCAAACTTTCGGATCGCTCTCTCTCTCGTACTACGCACCGTCACAATGGCCTGGCCTTACCTTTCTCACACAAATCTGTCTCTCTCTCTCGCGTACCCACCCCCTCCCCCTGGTCTAGGAACAGCCCGCCATGTGCGCAAGGAGCCTGCTCTTGTTTTTCCTCCCCCCCCCCTTCTCTCTTTCTTTTTCTTGCAAGGGGGGAGGCGCTGCTGCAGGGAAGAGAAAGCTCATCCAAAGCTGAAGGCGAGGTACCATTGTACGAAACCATCGCCATGGCCCGGATCCACGCAAGCGATACTGTGTATCCACAATCCACAGTTAATGCTTCTGTTGTGTCCTCTTTTCCTCAATCTTGACTCTGGCTCTCTTTTTCTTTCTGTCCCATGTCCCTCTCACAGTTGATTTCACCGTGCTTGACGGCCCCCCTGTCCATGTTCTCTCCCATCATTCCGGAGCCGTCCCCCATCACCACCACCAACCTGCTCTCCCCCCCCCCTCCCTGGCAGTGCCAGGCTGCGCCAGCCCATAGCCTGTCTCCCCGGGAGGATGATCGTTCGTGCTGGCCTGTCACTTCATGCTCCCAGTCACCGCCTGTTTCAATTAGCACAGATATTTCCCGAAGAAATAAAGTGTTTCTTTGCTAGGTACCTGTGCCCTGTCCAAAGGGTCTGGCGGTACTTGGTGTGTGTGGTCTCCACCGTTCTGCTCTCCTCCTGGCTGCTGTATCATACTTATTCTGACCCTCCTGCCGTCACGGCCCCCCCCTCCTTCCTCGCCGGTCTTGTGCTATTGCTTGTCTTCTTCTTCTGTCCTTCCAACCAGTCCCAAGAGGCCCGTTCCATTGTTTTTTTGCTTTTGCCTGTTGTGTGTTGGCATTGCATCGCCTCGTGCCGGCGTCTAGACATTCCTTAGGATCCAGTCCCGTCAGACCGACTCCTACTCTATAAACCTTCCGGCTCCGCAGCCACCACCACTACTGCTCGCCGTCTCTTTTTTTTTTCCTTCTTCTTCTCGATCTGTGACCCTGGTTGCTCCCAGACGTTACACAGGACTTTCGCCCTGTCCACCAGAGACAAGGCGAACTAGTCCGGTCTACTTACCTACACACTGCTTCGAAAAAACGATATATGTCCACGTCGCCGCCCGACTGCGTCCGTCCTCTTGTTCCCAACCATTTGACCTTATACACACACACACACACACACACACACACACACACACATACACACACACACGAATGCCTTGTCGAACCTGAACCATAGCAATAAACAAAAATCCCTTGACTCACAGTCACCCAACAACCACAATGAGACGATTCACTCCATCTCCCAGGGTTATGAAGCCCAGACCCTCCTTTCCTGCCAGACAAATGCTTGTCTTGGGTATGTCTTCCCCCCCTTCCTCGTTCTCCCACCCTTCCCTCTGCCCAATGTCAGCCTCTTCAGGAAGAGATAGCCCCATGTCCTTCTTACGTACGAGGGGTCGGTTTGCTGATAGACAGGACACACAGCTCTCTGCCGTATATGTGAACCCATAGCTTTCATGTCGATCTTCCCCTACATATATTATATGGTGGGGGATTTCGGCGTCCCTGAGAACGACATCTCCTTCTACGCGGGCATGGTCACGTCCGCCTTCACCTTTGCCGAGTTCTCCACGGGTATGCTCTGGGGTCGACTGAGTGACAAGATTGGGCGCAAGCCCGTTCTGTTGACTGGTCTGGCCGGAACCGCTCTCAGCGTCTTGGTCTTCGGTTTTGCGCCTAATATCTGGGTTGCCCTCATCGCACGCGCGCTCGGTGGTCTCCTCAATGGGTATGTCCCACACGTGGTTTTCAACTCTTCACATTGCTCGGCAGGCTAACTCGCTCGCGATAATAGGAACATTGGTGTCCTGCAGACTACTGTGGCCGAGCTTGTCACTGTGAAGGAGCACCAGCGTGAGTTCTTCTTCCTTGGGCCATGACAAAAAAAGATAGATGTACAGGAAGCTAATCCTGAGCAGCTCGTGCCTACACCATCATGCCTCTTGTATGGTGTCTTGGGTCTATTGTGGGACCGATCCTTGGCGGCAACCTTGCACGGCCATGCAGGAACATGCCAAGCTTGTTTCCCGAGGACACCATCTGGGCCAAATACCCTTACCTCCTACCCAACCTCTTCAGTGCGGCTACTTGTGTCTTCGGTGTCGTTGTGGGCATCTTGTTCCTTGAGGAGACTCATGTCGACAAGAAGGGCCGACACGACCCTGGACTCGCGCTTGGGGAGAGCATCATCCGTCGCCTCTCGTGGCGTACCAGATCGGACGAGCGCCACCCCTCCGAGACTGCCCCCCTTCTCCACCACCACCACCATCACGACGACGACGACGAGCAATACCCTCCATGCTACCAGACCAACGACAACTCGCTCCATGACACAACAACGGCACTAGCGAACGATGAGGAGATGCACATCACGGCTAATGATGGGGCAGCCAACACTCGGACTGAGAAGACACAGACGTCCGCCAGTGCCGCCTTCACAAAGCCCGTCATCATGAACATCGTTTCCTACGGCATATTGGCTTTGTGCGTTACCTCTGGGAGGAGATGCTGGCTTGGAATGGAGAAAAGAATCTGCTTGCTAACACCCTCCTGTTCTTATATATAGCCACACCATGACGTTCGACCAGCTGTTTCCTGTGTTCCTCAGCTCACCGTCCGTCAAGGAAACACACCCGGTGGAGCTGCCTTTCAAGTTCGTGGACGGTTTCAACTTTGACCAAAAGACCATCGGCCTGATCCTCTCGGTCCAGGGCATCTACCAGCTCTTCGCCACCGTGGTGCTCTTCCCCTTCGTGGTATCACGCCTCGGGACCCTGAACCTCTTCCGCATCCTGGCGGCCTTCTACTTCCTCCTCTACTTCATCACGCCCTACCTGGTCCTCCTCCCCGACAACGTCCGCATCATCGGCGTGTACGCAGCGGTGATCTGGCGCTGCACGTTCTCGTCCATGGCCTACCCCAGCAACGCGATCCTCCTGACCAACTCCGCGCCGAGCCTGCAGACCCTGGGCACCATCAACGGCGTGGCGGCCTCGACGGCTAGCCTCTGCCGCGCCTTCGGGCCGACCATCTCTGGGTTCCTGTACGCCATGGGCCTCTCCACCGGCTACTGTGGCCTGGCCTGGTGGTGCAACGGCTTTGTGACCATCGCCGGTGCCTTTGTCAGCTTCCAGCTCACGGAGCCCAAGGGCCGCATGGACGAGAAGGTTGACGAGGACGAGGAGGCTGCCACCGAGGCCGCCGCCGTGGCCGCCGCACGCGAGCTGCAGCCCGAGATGGTCCCCGGCCGGGTGTCCATCGACATTGTCCGACGCGCAAGCCAGGTGGAGATGTGAAGAGAGAGAGAGAGAGAGAAGCCTTCACCACCCGAGCTCGAACGTGATCACAGCGGGAAGCCGGATGACAACCAAAACCAAAACCGCGAACGGAACAGAAACCGTTATTAACGCCTACTCACGAATTTTCTATCTATTTTTTTTTTCTTGTTTCCTTTCCTCCGGCACCACGAGAATATTCGACCCGGACCATTTTTGTTTTTTTGATGGAGATTCGGGTTGTGGCGTTTCAACTTTTGCACACAGCCGGACAATCTCCCTCGCGCGATTTCGGCCTTTTCTTTTTTCCCTTTTTTCTTTTTTACTACCTGCTTCTTTTCATTCGACTACCCCCCCTATTTTTTCTTCTTTTCTGATTTGGCTAGGAATCTGGAGCATGGTGCAACAAAGATGGTCTCGTCACGGGTTCATCTCCTGAACTTTTTTTTTTTATGGTATTTGACCTGGCCTTTTCGACGCCGACCACGACGCCCCCTCCTCAGTGACTCGCGGATTCTTTTTTTTTTTTTGAAAGAAAAAAAAATCCTCTGCTGGTGCGTCGCCTAAGCGCGAAGAAGGGATGGTCTTGAGGGAAGAGATTGGAACTCCTTTGTTTTTTTTCTTTCCTTTTTTTCTTTTTTTCTTTGGAAGGGTCTCATCATCAACGGGGGAAATCATGGGAATACGGGTTAACTAAGGGAGGGGGGACACGGGCTGGGGGACAACGGGGGAAGGGCGGGGAAGGGGAAAAAAAAGAAAAGAAAAGTTTGTTCGTAAAGAACCGATGATCTGTGCCGACGGAGTTTTGGCACTCATTCCCTCGGACGTGTGTACTATTGGTTTTTTCTCTTTTTCTTTTCTTGTTCTTCGGGAGGGACTTCTTTCAGCATGGCGCCATGTCGAGCACCGACGACTACAAGGGAATACGGCGGGGGCACGGGAAATTTTGGGGTCAAGGGCAACTTTTTTTTTTTTTTCTTTTTCTTTTCTTTAGAAGAGAGATATACAGGGCGATCGGCAGCAACCAGGGTTTACTATTTTTTTTTGTTGGGGCTTTTTTTTTTCTTCTTCTTTTCTTTCTCTGCTTTCTCTTTCCTTTCCCCCCCATCTCTCTCTCTCTGTGGATATGACAGGTCTCATTTTCCTCTTTTTTTTTCCCTCCCCCTGTCATGTTTGTCATTGGTTTCCCAAACAGGTTATCTACAAAGTCTGCATGTTCAAATTGTGTTTTAAGTACTTTCTCTCTGTCTCCCATATAGAAACGTCCATTATGATACCAGAAAAGGGGGGAGGAGGAAGGGAAGAGGGGGGGGGGGGGGTTGTGGTGGTCCTCGGAGCTGAAACCCCCTTCCCAACCCCCCCCCCTCTTCTCTCTCTTTCCCCCCAAAGCTTCTCAGCATGGCGTGGGCATTATCTTAGCATTTGTCGAATCAGGTCAGGATGGAAAGAAAAAATATTACAGCGAATAATTCCCAAGACAGGACAAATTTTGTCATATTGCTACTTGGTACTTGGATGATCAACACCATCCCGTCCCGTCCCTCCCCCCCGGCTTCCTTCTCCCCCTCTTTACACAATGTATATATGTATGTATATGTTTGTACCTGTGTACCTGTGTGTATCACCCGAAGATCGTCGTTCCGAGCCGATTCTTTTTCTTTTTTCCTTCTCTTTGATGCCCATCCTTACTCCCTGTTCCCTGAGTCCTCTCTCCCTTCTCAGTCCAGAAACGGTGAGAGGACGGCACGAGGTGAGACCTATTGGCTGGCTAGAGGATCGTTGAGGGGGGGGGTTAGAGGGGAGGGGGCCCCTCATCAGGTGAGGCGAAGGGGCGGTAAGCAACAGAAGCAATGGGCAGAGGAGAAGAGAGAAAAAACAGAAAGGAAGAAGAAGAAAAAAAATTGTTGGGGCGTTAATGAATGATCTGATTGACACTTGACAACGCACAATCATACACCGGTGACGGGCTTTTCTTTCTTTTTCTTGGCGGCGCCTACCGGGTGGTGAGAGAGAGAAAGAGGGTACCGGGATGAAGAGAGAAGGGGGGGGGAGGGACAGGCGGTCGGGATGTCTCACAGGCGGGAGAATTATGATTGATAAGTGGCGGTGATAATGATTGTTGTTGCTTTTTTTTCCCTTTTCTTCTTCTTTTCCTTGTTTCTTTTCGTCCCCTTGTTTGTATATGCCATGTATACGCATATACGATGATATATGTATCTAAAGAGATAGGCAGGGGGTGCTTAAACGGGGATCATCAAGGTCGATGAAACGGTCACACACATCCCACCCACACACACACCCCTCCCCCCCTCCTTCTCTTCCCTTCCCAAGTCCCAATCGGTCTACTAGCAGACGCGGAAACCGGCGAAAAGAGCCCTGGTCGTGGCCAGTAGTACATTTAACCAAGTACTTATCCAGACAAGTACCTCAACCAGCGCCAGAGATGTTGCTTCTCGTGGTGGCGATCACCTCTTCATTCTGCAACCCAAAACCCCCCCAAGGGCACAAGCCAGGGAAGGGAAGGGAAGGGAAGGGAAGGGGGGAGGCGAGGAGGAGATGATGTGTCTGTCAGCACTTGGTCGCCCTGCCGAGCTGCCGTGGAGAGTCTTGCATCACCATGATACGAGGCGAGGTGTGGGAGGGAGGGAGGGAGAAGGGGAGATGGAAGAAAACGAGAAGAAAAAAAAAAAAAAAAAAAAAAAAAAAAGGGCAGGTCGGGGAGATGTCCGGTTGTAGTAATGTGTCATGTTTTCTGATCGTCCAGGGGGAGAGGAGACCGGTGAGCAAGGCCTGTATGTGGTACTTGCAAGAGACCTGCAGGCGAGCGAGGTCGTCCTCTTGCCGTCTTTTCCAAGAGGGAAACCCGAAGAGAGACAGGACGGATGGTGGGGAACGGTTGGGCAGAGGCACATCCGCACCCTCCCTCTCCATCCCGTCCCACCCACAGGAAACACCCCGCACCCCACACGACTTTCCTCTTTTTTTTTTTTTTTCTTTCCTTTTTTTCTTCTTCTTTTTCCTGTCTTTTCCTTCTCCGTTTTGCCCCATCATGATGATGACGGGAGGAGCTAGGCTGACCTCTCACGTCGAGACACACGACATACGGGACGCGCAGGATCCGAGTTGAGGCGGGGCAGGACAGGGCGGGCAGGTGGTGGTGACAATGTGAGGCTGGTGGGGATTGCCAGTCTGCACTGATATGATGGGCAGCCTGGAAATTGAGGTGGACAGCAGGTGCGGTTTGTATAGGATGGAAGGAAGGATGGATAGAAGGAGGGAAGGAGAGCTTTGAGGTACAGGTTGAGTGATGTCACGTAGTTGAGCTGGTGGTTCACGGGTAGTTCTTTCCTTCTTTTTTTCTGTCTCTGTCTCTCTCTCTTCCTCTTCCTCCCATGTCATTTCTCTCTCTGTGGCTTTGGCCTGGCAGGGTGGTGAGTTTAAGCCTACAGAATAAGACCATTTCATCACTGGAAAAACAGCATGGCAAGTGGTGGTATCTTGTTTAAAAAAAGAATAAAAAAAAGAGAAAACACTTGTTCATTTTACTTTTTTCCGGTGATGTGTCTTTGTCGTCCTGAACTCTTATTAGAGAGAGGGCTTGGTGATAGGCCATACACGTTATAGTGTATGTGCGCACTAACAGACCTGCTCCTCTACTTCGTTGCGATGGGCGCCCCCCGTCCCGAAACAGCCTGCCGGTCGGTCGCACCCGCAATCAGGCCCAGGCCTGTCTTTGGTTACATTTCTTCATTGCGCATGAATGTGGCTAGCCATTTCTGACGGGCGGGGGGCCGGGGGGTTTTTTTTTTTTTTTTTTTTTTTTTGGCAGACGGTTTCTCTCCTCACGTTCTACCAGAGAGAAATGGAAGGCCGGGGCTTTGAGAGAAGAGGGGGGGGGGGGGTTCACTTGTCCCAGCATCATCAGTGATTTGATCATCATTGCGATAACAACACCAACGAGAAAGAGAAGAGAGACTTCACCATAAAATATGAACTTGGGATTGCAGCTGAACAACAAACCACCCCCTCCGCCACCCCCCCGGAAGAAGATTGACGCTAGGATCAAGGAAGAAGAAGCTTTGGACCCTGAGAATTTTATTTGTTTTATTATTAATCAAGGTTTTGGTTCCTTTGGCTTTTTTTTTTTTTGGAGGGGAAAGAGAAGAAGAAGAAGAAGAGGGAAGGGGGGATAGAAGAAGGAAAAAAAAAAAGACGACATCTATCTTTGATTATCGATATCGTGGGTTGTTGATAACGGATAAAGATAGATATGGGAATTATCAAATATCCCTCTCCTTGGCAACCGCATTACAGCAGGCCGCCCAATAACAACCACAATCAACCACACACACACACTTTCTCTCTCTGTCTGTCTCTGTGTTTGTCTTCTTCTCCCTCTGACTCGCTCAATCACACTCGACGGGGCGGGATGCAGGTCGTGAAACGACGGGTACACAATCCTACTCTCGAGACAGAAGCAGAAGAAGAAGAGAGAGAAACGACACTACGACGACCAGAGGAGGAGAAGAAGAAGAAGAGGACAAGAGGAGCAGAAGAAGAAGAAGAAGAGGACGGAGAAGAGGGGAGAACAGCCGCCCAGAGGTCGTCGATGCGACGTCTCCAACAACAACGACCGCCACCGCCACCGCCACCGCCATAAACGCTGCTACAACTGCAGCTGCAGCTGCAGCTCGCTACAGCCACCCAAATTACGTAACGCACCCGGACCCAGCCGTCCCCAAGTTCAAGCCCAGGTCCAGATACGTCCATCGATACCGCCGTTGCACGTCCTGTCGTCGACGTCAAAGTTGAAGCCGCCTATTGCTGGTGTCTGAAGGAGTAAAGGAAGAAGAGAAGAAAAGAGAAGAGAAGAAGGATATATAAGAAAGAGAAAAGAGGGGAAGGGAAGAAGAGAAAAGAAGAAGAAAACAAGATTCGATACAGACCCTCTCGTGCCGAGGCAGCCTGTAACCCGCCCCTCCTCCTCGTCCTCGTCGTCCCCCCCACCAAGACTACCACCACCACCACCAATACAACCACCAGAGAAGAAGAAAAGATCACCGCCGAAAGGACCACCTTCTGGTGCCTGTCCGCTCCTCCCTCCCCCCTCCCTCCCCCCCCTCCCCCTCCCTTTGCGGCTGGGCCTACCCACGCCCTGGGACCGGAACCGCCGTTCGTCCTCCGCCCGACCGACCGACTGACTGCCCGCCCGCCTCCGTCCTACCGAACGAGCTGGGTCTAAACAGCCCAAGGAATAGACGGCCAGACAAGACAAGAGGGAAGAGGGGCACAAGACGAGGACAAGATATACACACACAAGAACAAGAGAGGAGGACACACCATGTCGCCCCGCTCGCCGCCCTCCCCACACATGCACCCGGCCAAGCGGCCAAGGGTGTCGTCGCCCGAGAGGGAGAAGGACGCAGGAGGAGGAGGAGGAGGAGACAGGGACAAGGACTCGCCCGGCCAGACGATAACGGCAGGCCCCTCGCCCGCCACCAGCAGCGAGCACCAGGACATGGCATCCTCTGCCGGCGGAGCTTCTGCTGCCGCCGCCGCCGCCGGGGTGGCCGCGAGGCTCGACGGAGGGGCGTCGACCCCGACCAAGGTCGGCCAGAGCAGCAGCTTCCGCAACGTCAGCGCCTGCAACAGGTGCCGCCTGCGGAAGAACAGGTGCGACCAGAAGCTGCCCAGCTGTGCGAGCTGCGAGAAGGCCAACGTCGCGTGTGTGGGCTATGATGCTATCACCAAGAGGGAGATACCGCGCAGGTGAGTTCACATACTTGTTGCTACTGCTAGAAGGAAGAGACTTGGACAGGCCGGCCAGGTCGACTATTATGATTAACCTGTATCTCCTTCGTCGGCAGCTACGTCTTCTACCTCGAAAACAGGGTCGAGCACCTCGAGTCCCTGCTGCGCGCCAAGAACATCGCCTTCCCCTCCGCCGATAACCTCGAGTACTGCTCCCGCATGGCCGCTGCCGCCGCCGCCGCCGCCGCCGACTCCATCTCGGTCCGCTCGCCCACCGACTCCTCTATCGTCGCCGCCCTCCCCCCTCCTCCTCCTGCGCCCTCCGACACCCTCGACGGCACCACCGCCGTCGGGGGCGGCCCCGGCAGCGACAGGGGCGGCGACGAGGCCAGGCTGCAGAGGCTCGTGTCGAGGGCCGACATCACCCAGGGCAAGGAGGTCGCCGCCAACCCGCGCTACCTGGGCGCGGCCTCGGGCGTCTCGTTTGCGCGGGTCGTCTTCGCCGCCGTCCAGTCCTCGGTCAGCGAGAACAAGTCCACGTCCGACAAGGCAGGCGTGCGGCCCTCGAAGCCCCTCGCCACGGCTGGGGGCGGCACCACGATGCGCGACTCCTTCTTTGGCCTGCACACCAAGCCCACCATCAACCCGGCCCCCTTCCCCGACAGGGACGTCGCCACCGCCCTCGTTGGCCTGTACTTTGAGCACGCCAACCCCCAGATCCCCATCCTGCACAGGGTCGAGTTCGGCAGGATGTTCGAGCAGGCCTACGACCCGGACCACCCCCGCCGCGGCCACAGGGAGCTCTACATGCTCAACATGGTCTTCGCCATCGGCAGCGGCATCATCATGGGCGCCACCGCCAGCAGCAGGTCCGACACGAGCAACAGCGCCGCGAAGCCGGGCGAGGGCCGCATGTCCTCCAAGCAGGCACAGCCCGAGGAGTACCACGCCAGCGCCATCGTCCACCTCGAGGCCTGCCTCAACAACAGCGGCGGCGGCCTCGAGGAGCTGCAGGCCGTGCTCCTCCTCGCCAACTTCGCCCTGCTGCGCCCCGTGCCCCCGGGCCTCTGGTACATCGTCGGCGTCGCCGTGCGCCTCGCCGTCGACCTCGGCCTGCACTACGAGGACGGCAAGGACGTCGACGCGGGCCTGCGGAGGGAGTCGGCGATCCAGGCCGGCGACGACGACGACGACGGCCGCCAGCGGGAGCGAGGGAGGAGGGAGTTCGTCCGGGACCTCAGGCGCCGCCTGTGGTGGTCCACCTACTCGTTCGACCGCCTCGTGAGCATCTGCGTCGGGCGGCCCTTTGGCATCTCGGACCAGGTCATCACCACCGAGTTCCCCTCCGTGCTCGACGACGACCTCATCACCCCCGAGGGCTTCCAGGAGCCAGCGCCCGACATGGCCGGCCAGCCCACGTACAAGCTCGTGGCCCACCACTACTTCCGCCTGCGCCTGCTGCAGTCCGAGATCCTCCAGGTCCTGCAGTACCAGCAGGCCCAGGCCGCCAGGGCCTCGGGCCAGAACGTCAGGAACCCTTACATGCACACCAGCCTGCCCTCGCCCTTCCTCTCGCGCTTCGAGTCCTTCCGCGCCTGGCGCATCGATATCGACAAGAGGCTCTACGAGTGGAAGATGACCGCCCCGACCAAGCAGCACACCGGCGTCGGCTTCTCCACCGAGTTCCTCGACCTCAACTACTGGCAGGCCATCGTCATGCTCTACCGCCAGAGCCTGAGCGTCCCCTCCATGTTCGAGGGCGAGTACAACACCTCCATGGACATGCAGCAGAGCCCCAACCTGCCCGCCGCCGGCGCCGGCGCCGGCGGCAGTGGCGGCAGTGGCGGCAGCGGCGGTATCAGTGGCGTGGGAGGGAGCGGTGAGCTGCGCGAGGACGAGGACAGGGTCTACCTCAAGGTCGCCGAGGCGGGGCAGAAGATCATGCGCCTGTACAGACAGCTGCACCTCGCAGGCGTGCTCAACTATACCTACCTGGCCACTCACCACATCTTTATGGCCGGCATCTCGTACCTGTACGCCATCTGGCATTCTCCCATCGTGCGAAGCCGTCTCGTAAGTCTTTTCTTTTCCCCTCTCTCTCTCTCTCTCTCTCTCCCCCTCCTCCTCCCTTTTTGCTGACAGAAAGTGTGGGCAGACCCTGGATGAGGTCGACTTCACCGTGCTTGCCGCCACGTCTGTCTTTGGAGACCTCAGCGAGAAGTGCCCACCAGCCGAGGCATGTCGTGATGCCATCGACAGGACGGCCAAGGCTACGATCCGGATGGCCAACTCGACGGGTGGCTTCGGCCAGGTGGTCCCGCCCAGGTCCAGGGGCAGCTTTTCTGAGCAGCGCGACTGGGCGCAGAGCAGCGACGCCGCTTCCAGCAGCAGAGGCTACCGCGGACCACCACCACCACTACCTCCTCATCATCACCACCACCACCACCAACACAATCAACAACAACATCATCACCAACACCAACAACAACAACAACACCACCACCACAACCACCATAACAGCAACAACAGCAACTCACCCCAGAGCCGCAGGCCATCCTCACACCACCAGCACGGCCTGCCCAGCATCAGCGACGTCTACACCGCCCACACATCCCCCGGTCCTCAGCTGCCGCCCATCCAGACCACCGTCCCGCCCGGCCCTTACCGCATGAACTCCCTCCCCAACCTCAAGGACGAGCTGGACGGCTTCTCCATGATGCGAAACATCCCAGCCCCAACACGGAGCAATGTTAGCGACAACACCAGCGCCGCCGCAGCCGCCGCCGCCGCCGCCGCAGCAACAGCAGCAGCAGTAGCCGCAGCAGCATCAGGATCCGCCGGCAGCCCCGAGACCTCCGCCATCGACCCATCCCTCCTCCCGTCGCCGACCGCCATGCGCACGCCGCCGCCACCCCATCCCAACACCACGGCCGCACAGAACATGGCGGCCTACCTCGCAGCCGCGGCGGTCGCGGCATCACAAGCATCGCAGCCCCAGCAGCAGCCGGCGGTGTTCTCGCCCATCTCCACGGGGCTCGCGGCGCCCATGGGCGGAGGCGCGGGCGGGGCAGGCGTCCTGGGCCCCTTTGGCGACCTGTCCGCGATAGGATTCCTCGGCGGCACCGGCCTGAACGGGGCCGACATGGACGAGAACGCGGCGAATGTGGACCTGGGCTTTGGGCTGGGGTGGGAAGGCTTGCATCATGATTTTAGTGATGGGCAGCAGTATGACTTGTTTGATGGCTTCTTTTTTGGCGGGCAGCAGGGGGGACAGGGGGCGGCAGGAGCAGGAGGAGGAGGAGCAGGAGGAGGAGGAGGAGGAGGACAGCAGGGGGATGGGGGGATGGGAGGTGCTAATGGGACGTTGTAAGTGAGGGAGTGAGGGAGGGAGTGAGGCATGATGATCATGATGGTTATATACATACATACACACACACATATATATGTGTGTGTGTGTGTATGTATACACTGGCAAGGGAAAACGGCAAAGGGGCTTCGGGATTTCAAGCAGATGGATCTATAATGACTGAGTAGTGGTGGTGGCGGTGGTGGTGGGTGGCGACGGACATCGGTTATCTTGCCTTGATGGCATGGATTAACGAACGAAACGACATCATCATCATCATTTATGATCATCTCATCAGCATCATCAGCATCAAGAAAGCGGTTTGGGGGGGAACAGATTGTGTGTCTCTTTTTTTTTTTGGTTTTTTTTTTCTTTGGCTTATTGATTATTACATATGGATTCAGGGAAGGGGGGTGGGTATATATATTGGTTTTTTTTGGTGTTTTTTTTTTACGACGGGGAATGAGGCAAGAGATGAGGAGGAGGGCGATTGATCTAGGAGGGACGGAGGGAGGCGGGTTGGGGGTGGGGTTGGTGTTTTCTTTATTTTGGGTAAGCTGGCGAGGTCTTCTTCCTTTTTTGGATTTCTTACTTGGTTCTTGGTCACCTTAACCTTAGAACCTTTTCTTCTTTTTTTCTTTTTTTTTTCCCCTGGCTGCTGGGCATCTTGAGGATTGCCAGCCAGCCAACAGAAAGCACCAATCAATGAAGCATTCTTATAACCCGTTGGGAAAAAGGGGGAAACCTGCAACTGGTGATGATGATGATAATGATACCTATACAATACACATACACACACCAAGAGAGACATTCGTAATTAAAATAGATTGTGGGAATTGATTTTTCTTTCATTTTTTCTTGCTTTTCCTTCATTCTTCTGGTACACAAACATACTACACGCACACACACACACACACAAAGACATCCACCATCTAATTTTCTTCATCTTATCCTCCTCCATCTTTCCCCTTTCTTAATCCCCTCCCCTATATCTCCTCCCAACTTATCATGATACAGTGAATTCTAGAAAAAAAGTAAAGAGAGAGAAAAAAAAAGGAAAAAAAGGGGAGATGTCCATCCAGCCGAGGTCCCTATTAAAAGAAAAGGAAAAAGAGAGAGATCAAAGGGAAAAAAAGGGGCAGCAGGAAAACCAAAACAAGACCAACGCCGTCATGATGCAAGGAGAAAGATACGTGTGCCTTTTTCTTTCGTTTCTTCTTCCTTTTTGCTAGGCACGCTTCTCTTCCCCCATAGCCTTCAACGGCTGCCCGCCTCCCCCCAATCTAGCAGCTGGCCTGACGCAGCATGGAAAAGACGAGATTCTCAAGAAAGTTGGGCACCTTTAGCTGACCTCAAGATCCCCTTATGATCATTCCACAAATGTCCCCCCCCCCCCCCTCTCTCTCTCTCTCTCTCTCTCTTTCTTCATCCGTTTGTTGTTATTCTGCTGCCTGATATGTGTGGCTCACCTACTCAAAGTAGGGTGGCTCGCCTAGGTCGGTGCTAAGACACTCACACCTGTGGAGAGAGAGAGACCATGCTGCTGCGTGGCAGGAAGCATATGCCACATCTGCAGCTGCTCTGATGGGGAAAAATCTTAAGTCCTTCCCAACCCTCGCCCTCCAATCTAGAAAGCAGAGCGCTGACCGCCTCGCGAGGGACGGTCCTCACGGGCGCGGCCTCTGGACATGGAGTCGAAGGGGTCTGAGCTGTTCCGGCCGCCGAAGCCTCCGCGGCCACCGCGGCCTCCAAACCCGCCACGCCCGCCACCTCGAGCGTTCATGTCGCTGCTGGGCGCCCGGCGTTCGAAACCGACCTTGATGCCTGGAATACGGTCAAGGCCAGGTGTGCTCTGCACGATATTGGGTGGGACTGAGGGCAGTTCTTGCAGGCCGGCCTGGGACTGGACCCAGTGGTTGGCCGCCGTCACAGAGCGGTCAAGGAGCTCGCGCCTCCTGTCGGCCGCAAACCGGACGTACGTCTCGGCGATCTTGCGGTTCGAGACGCGGCGGAAAGCGTCGGCGACGTGGCGGAAGTGCGGGGGCATGTCCTCCTGGGCGATGTTCTGGGTGTCGACTCTTGCTGACTCGATGGTGTCGTTGCGCTTGATAGGCAGTCCGGGCAGGACCTTGCGTGCGCTGGGGATCTCGTCCTTGCGCACGATCAGCCAGCCCTGGCCCGACTTGTTGGCCCGACCCGTCCGGCCCAGTCGGTGAATGTACTGATCACGCTCCGGAGGAGTTCCAAACTGGAGGACGTGCGTGACGCCAGGGAAATCCATACCACGGGCCGTGACGTCCGAGGAGAGGAGGATGCCAGACTGCGCCCTCCGGAAGTCATCAGCAGCCCTGGTGCGCGCCCTCTGGTCCAGGCCCGAGTGTATGGCGAAGGTCGGGGGCAGGGATTTGATGTAGCGCGGGAGGTAGTAGAAGAGCTCGCTGAACATCTGCACGGTGACGGTGTTGTTGAAGAAGGCGATGGCCTTGAAGGGCTCCGGCCCGTGCTCGCCGGCCTGGGCCTTCTCGGTGATCTCCAGGAGGGTCGGGATGAAGTGCTCGAAACCTGGGACCGGGAGGATGTGCTGCGGTACCCTCTCGTGGGTGGGGGCCTCGTCGGCGTTGATGGTCTGGACGAACTGGAAGTTGGAAGGGTCGACATATGTCCTGGCCAGCGACACGACATCCTTGGGGATGGTGGCGGAGAAGAGGAGCGTCTGCCGGGGGACCTCCCGCCGGTTCGGCAGCATGCGAACAATCTCGCGCAGTTCCCTGTCGAAACCGACATCGAGCATGCGGTCGGCCTCGTCAAGGACAAGGGCGGACAGCTTGGGGGCGTCGATCTGGCTGTACTCGTCGCTGAGGAGATCGTTGAGACGGCCGGGGGTGCCGACCAGCAGGTGGCAGCCCTCGAACTTGGTCTTCCGCAGCATCATGTTCTTGTTCATACCACCGACAGCCGTCTGGACGATGACGCCCGTGTGGCGGCAGAGCTTCCTGGCCTCAGCGCCGATCTGTTCTGCCAGCTCTCGGGTCGGCGAGATGATGATGGCGCGTATGTCATCAGACTTGGCCCTGGTGCCGCTGCCGCCGCGGGTCGCAAGCTCGGGGTCGGCCTGGATGATTCTCTGGATGGTCGGGAGGAGGAAGCCGAGGGTCTTTCCGGTACCGGTTCTAGCCTGAGCGACACTGTGAGGAGGAGGAGGAAGAAGGAGACAGGGTCAGTTTGGTCTGGTCACAAGAGAGGACGAGAAGAAACAGCATCACGAGCGCGCCCCGCCCGCGGCTCAAAGCACAACAACACGTACATATCCTTTCCCTGCAGGGCTGGGTTAATGCTCATGGCCTGGACATCCGTCATGTTCACGTATTGCATATCGTCGGTGATGGCGCGGAGGATGTTCTCGTGCACACCGAGCGATGACAGCTCGTCAAAGCGGGTGATCAGGCCAGACGAGCCCGCGGGTTCGCTGCTGGGGGCCTCGGCGGAAGCGCTCGAATAGGCCCGCGCGAGGACCCGGCGGCCTATCGAGGCCGTCAAGACAGCCGGCCTACATGTTGCAGAGGGCCTCAAGGCGGCACCAGATGATGTGAGGATAGAGAGAGGAGAGGAGGAGGACGAGGGCCGCACGGCGCGACACGCTCGAGCTTGTCGCAGGAGCTGTCTCTTGAGCATCTTGAATCGGAACAATTGTCAAGGCTGGATGCAAAGAGAGAGACAGTGAGAGGACAAAAAAGACCAAGGATCAGTCAGTCAGGTCCAGGCTGGATAAGAGGTCAATGTTGTAGGTGGTTGGACAGTCTTGGACAAGATCAGCCTGTCTTGTCGCGTGGTGGTAGAGTTTTCTGATAATTCACCACTCTCGAAAAGTCAAGGGTGCAAGTCAAAGTTTTGGCTGGGGGGGGAGGGAAGGCGCAACTGCACTAGCACTCAAGTTTTAGGTGGAGCACTTTCGAAAATCCTGTCCTATCGATAAGCTCTGTATGGCACATCCCTGTCTGCAGTCTACTGTGCATAGATAAGGAAGCTCTTATCATAGACCCTAACCCTATTGCCATCTACAGTGATGAAAGTACTCTTCTCATCCTCAGGCAAAAAGCAACATCGTCTCTCTCCTCCTCCTCCACCACAAGCACGCAGCCTAGCCAAATACCAATTATGTTGATATATGTTGGCCCAGATGGGTAGTCCAGGTGGGTGCTCAGGGCCCCTCAACCACAGTCTCGCGTCAAGCAACATAATGTATGAAGAAAGCAACGGCGACAAGTAAAACCAGAGGACACAATACGACAAACAGACCACGGGGGAAAACGTCAAGGGAAAAGGATCGAGGCAGGAAATATGATTAATATGAAGAGAAAGCACACAAGAAGAAGAGAAGCGCGCACCTGGGCAATTAGTTTCATACCCGGTCAACCCGTATGTATGCCATAAACTAGAAGAAGTGTGTTTCTCGGGCTTTGGTGGTTCAGGCGGGAACTGGGACTTTCTTCCCCCCTTCTTTCTGCTCTTGACATTCTCTCTTTATTTTGGGGAAAAGCCATGTGAGTGCCCCCCAGGCCTGGGTCTTCTTACCAGTTTGTCTGCCTTATCTGCTCGCCTATACCGAAGTTCACAGTGGGTCGGTCTATGGCAGGGGAGTGTTTCCCCCCAAGGTGTCCCCCCAGGCTAGACCCCCCCTTCCCTCTCCTCCCCCAAAAGATCTACCCGCCAGCAGACCCGAGAGAATTCCCCAGAGCCTCAATGGGGCTGACCAGGATGGGGTTGGACGACCCTCATGTTCTGGATGAGCCGTGATTGTCAGACTTGGACGAACGGGCTACTCGTCCGACCTGCTCTGCTCAAGGGCCATATGACGGGCTGCCTCAATATGCAGACCGCCCACATTGTTACAAAACCATTTATATCATACCTAGTGGAGTTCACCTCCAAATGACAGCACCTTGTGAGAATCAAAAGGGGAGGCGAATCGATCTGTATCTCAGATAACTCTGCAGCAAGTTCTGTCCTCCCAGGCCCTGAAGGGAAGAGGGGGGGGGGGGGAACAGTCTCTTCTTCCATCGACAGACAGTCTCCGCATTTCCTTTCTCTGAGAAAGAGAGAGAGAGAGAGAGAGAGAAAGACCTGTTGAGCAAGCCAACCTGACAGTGTGACATGCAAGTTCTCCCACCACACTCCGAGACCACCACTCAGGAACACACCAACAACATCCACACCCACCAGCCGAAGAAGCGGTTGTTGATATCCGATATGTTATGCCTTTGTCCAAATTAAAATCAAAAAACCCTCTCAATGTGACAACCAAGTATGTACGCGCGAGAAACGCCTTGCAGCAATTGTAGAGCCTCCCAGCCGCCGTCCTCCAGCGTGTCACCGCACCACTCACCGGCAAGCCCTGGCCCTCCAAGCTCGTAGTTCAGGAGGAGGACCCACCGGCAGCACCCTTCTCGGTCGCGATCATGGCCTCCATCTTCCTCCTCGCGGCAAGAATCATCTCGTCCCGCCTCTTCTGCAGCAGCGACTGCCTCTCGTCCTTGTTGGTGCTCCACTTCTTGGCCTGTGCCGCCTCTTCCTCCTCCTGCTGCTGCTGTATCTTGTCCTGCAGGTTATACCTCTGTATCAAGTTCGGCTGCGCGGGCTTCTCGGCGGCCTGCCTCGCCGCCGGGGTGGACTGTGTCGTCGATGCCGAAGAGCCCGTGTTAGAGCCCGGCGGTGGAGGAGGCTGGAAGGTGATGGGCGGCTGAGGGTTTCACGCAAGAGTTAGTAAAAAGAAATTCCCCCTTTTGAGATAAGAGGTAGAAAAAGAAAGAAAAGAAAAAAAAAAACCACATACCGCCTCTATCCTCCCCGAGAGGATCTTCTCCGTCGTCGCCGCAATACTCCCCCCGTTCCGCTGCAGATCCCACAAGATCGTCCGCCTGTCATACTGCGGGAACATCTGCTGTATCCTCTCCACAGCGATCTCGCGCTGCCTCATCTGCGACAGGGAGTCCCGGCCCCCGGCGCCGCCCGCGGGCGACGACGAGGAAGGCGAAGGCGACGAGAGCCACTTGTAAAGCAGCCCGCCGAGCACGATGATTACCACCAGCGAGGGTAGCCCATACTGGTCATTAGCCATCCTTTTTTTTTTGTCTGTTTTTTGTATTGTTTCTCTCTCGCCCTATCTATCGGCCTGATGGGTGGGTGGGTAGGGTGAGCTCCGGTTCGAAGAGGAGGAGGCTCGGCGATGTGGTGGTGGTCTTGAGTTCTGGTTGGGGTTGGTTGGTTTGGTGCACACGTGGAGGTCCCGAGATATTCCGTCTCGGACGATACGTAGCAGAACTGGCCCTGCTCGCTCGGTCGGTTGCGTCGGTTTTGTGTTGCAAGCTTCGTCTGGGATGTATTCGAGGTGAGTGCCCTGTGGCCTGGTCGAGTTGGATCGGGAGACTTAGGTGAAGTGTAGATAAATCGGCGAGTTCTAGGTTGGTGTCGGTCAATGTTCAGTGATGCAGTAGAACAGTAGCGCCATGACTGGGGTCCCCCAAGCAAGTGTCCGTGCACGCACATCAGCCCGCAGGGTTAGGGTCTTTACGCAAGTAAACAAGTGCATCATAACATCACCAAGCGTCACTAGGATAGAGTTGCAATATAGCATGATGAAACAGTTCAAGTGCATCAGAGGAAGTAGTTGATTTTTGCTCATTAGGTACTACTACTCCTGCAGATGCTCCATAGTCAAGACCTCTTTCATCATTTCATATCAGTTTTGTTTGCCAGTACCACCAGGTCCTTATCGCGCACACAAACAACACAGGCCCAGAAAGGCCGTGCGAGAGAAAAGTGCGCAATACCGAGCGCATGGCCGAGTGCAGACCAAATTGCTCCGGAAAGACCTCCGTTTGACCAATGACGCCGTCCGAGCTCCTATGGGTCCGACCCTCAGATCCTCAAATGCCGAATAAACCACTGGGTGAAGAGCAGATCTGACAAAACAATACCGCGATGCCGCGCGGTACACCGTAGCCCCTGGTGGCCCGGCGGAAACCGAAAAAAAAAAAAGGAAAAGAGAGACACAACGCCCAGTTGGATCCCTACGAGTGGGAAGCACCGTTGGCGTCGGGAAGGCTCTCCAGATCCTGGTAAACCAGGACGAGCTCACGCTGGACAAGGAGAATTAGCAGTGAAACTTATCAGGGGGCAGAGGAGAGAAACAAAAGATGACTCACTCGCTCACGGCCCCACGTGGTGGTGTTCCAGACGATGTAGTAACCGCGCTCGGTATCGGGGGCGATCAGCACGGGCTGCATCTCGGTGTCCTTGGTCAACCAGCAGCGCATGGTCTTGTGCCAACGCCAGCCCCGCAGGTAGCTACAAAAATCATCAAATAAATATTAGCCGATGCGCTTCAGATCCCAGATTTTTGTATATAAAAGAAGAAGAAGAAGAAGAAAAAGGTAACTCACAGCTGCTGGGCAGCCAGGAACTGGTGTCGATCCTGGGGGTTGGCGTAGAACATGTAGATCAAGGTCTCCTCAGTGAAGTTGGTCACCTTCTGCTCGATGGGTTGAGTGTTTCTGACGGTATAGCACTCGGGCAGGCTGAAGTTGGGCTGGGGAGGCTTGGGAGGGGAGTGGTCGGTCAGGGAGAAAGCCTGCTCGGAGAAGGGCCTGTTGCCGGTCAGCAAGATGACACCGATGGGTATGCTGGGCGGTGCGATACCTACACGTCACTGTTCAGATCCAGGCCAAACTCGGCCGGGTTCATACCGTGGACTAGGGCACTGTAGGCAGGGTACTTGGACATCATGGCCATGAGGCCCTTGATGCCGAACTTCTCAGACTCAGACATGCCAGGGAGGAGATCCTTCTGGGCAGAGGACGAAGGTCCTCCTCCAGGGGGATCGTTTGGCTTATTGGACGAGCCCTCGTTTCCAATGGCGCCCAGGGGGTTCTGCATGTCGACGGAGGGGCCTGCGGCCTCGGGGGCGGCCTGGTTGGCGGGAGGGAAATCCTCACGGAAGGTAGACTTGCGACGAGCGTCGTCCTCGGCCATCGAGGAAATGCTGTCAGAGGGACGCGTGCCTGGAGATGCATCAGTAGTGCGCACCAAGATCACAGACGCGTCAGCCACGTACCAACTGGCGAGCGGGCCTCAGAGGTACGCGTGCTTGCGGTGACTGCGTTCAGTAGACCGTTTCCAGACCGGCCTGCCTGGGTCGGGGGGGACGTGACGGCACCCTGGGAGCCGAAGCCACCCAGGCCAGCCATCAGGTTGGCGTTGCGCTCCTGTCCGATCTCGCCGTTGCCGTTTCGGTTCAGGGGAGGGAACTCCTCCCTGCTGGTCGGTTGCGGCTGCTGAGACTGGCTCATGCTTGCTTGGCTGCTGAATCGAAATGAGTTTTGGCTGGAAGAAATTCGCGAGACGGGAGAGAAGAGGTCCTCCTGTTGACCTTGTTGAGGGATGGAAACGCTGGGGTTTCTTGCTGGGCCGCCCAGATTTCTTGCTGCTTGGCCACCCCACATCGAAGGTTGCGCTGTGCCTGACATTTGCGCGTTATTGCTCAGCTGAGGGAACTCACTGCAATCAACCAGTTAGCACGCATCCAGGTGCACAGATCAGGTGATCGAGTTTGTGTGCTGTGGGGTCCAGTGTCGTTTAGGGCAGTGAGCAAAAGAGGGCTGGGGGTTAAGGAGACGCGTCGGGGCAGAGAGGTGGGATCTTTGACGATACCAATCAAAGGCAGCCTGATTGACATGACCACTGGGGCCCTGAGGCGGCTGAGCATGCTGCTGCTGCTGCTGCTGCTGCTGCTGCTTGCCCTGGACCACCTGAGACCAAGACTTTTTGATGTCAGGGCTGAGTTGTTGTGGAGGTGAGGTCTCCTGCTGCTGCGGCTGCTGCTGCTGCTGCTGCTGCTGCTGTTGCTGCGGCTGCTGCCCCTGCCCAGCCCTCCTCTGCACCAACTTGAGTTTGGCAGACTTCCTGGGGAAAGCCATGGTTCCCAAGGAACAGAATCCAAAGAAGCAGATGAGAGTGAGGGGTGGCGACGTGGGATAGAATAGGGATGTGATTTGTGAAGGTGAAGACGGCCTGTCGACGTGAAAGGGTGGGAAAAACAATGGCCACAGCAGTAGCGCAAAAAAGATCCAAGGAGGGTTGTGTCCAGGTATGGTTGGGTGTTCACCTACGATAGGTCCAGTGGTGTTGCAGGTGTTGACCCAGAGAGACTTTGTGCAAAAGTTGCTGCCCCTCCAAGCTGCCTTGTTGGCGTTTGCATGCTGCCAGAGCCCATGGGAGCAACACCACCACCAAATGCCCAGCCTGTTCCATTATTCACCGGCATAGCTGCAGGTCCTGCATCAGCTTTCCTGCAAAACAAACAACACACATTGCACACACTGCACTACACAGTGATGCCATCATCCCCTTACCCAGTTTCCCATTTGGTAACCTATTTGCTCCCACTCTTCCTGTATGTTGTGTCTGCTGGCCTCCTCCAAAACCGCCAGGTACCCCCCTTAGGGACTGAGGTACAGTTCCTGACCAAACACAAGTCCTGTTAGCTACAGCTCAATGCATCATCCAGCAACGAAGAGAGAGAGAGAGAGAAAGTGTGCGCAACGGTCGACGGCCAGCGGCAAGCGGCCCCCCAGGCAGCGCGATGCGCATGCAGTTCCAGTGCCAGATCGGGGACTTGTCGTCTTGCGACAAGACATGACCCCATCCATTATAGCAGTGACTCAGACCCGGCTGGATGCAGGGAGAAGGTCGTTGAGGGAAGCACACCGTCGCAATTCCCAACTGCGAGCGGCGCACTTTCTTCAGACCGAAACCCACTTCCCCTCGCGGTATCCTCGACATGCCCCAGCTCATGGCAAGTTTTTGCACTCGGGATACTCCTCCTCGTCGGAACCACGCCACCGGTTATAGGGCACAAGGTGCGGAAGGGCCAGGCTCGGACGCGAGAGGAGGGCGTTCGTGTGCCATCGTACCTGTTCTATTCATTGTCGCGAGAATCTGTCTGGTCTCCTATCTCCTTCTCATGCGCGCAGGTAAAGCTCGACTTTGTTCGCAAGACGTATACGGATCGTGGGATGTGGTCTCGATAGCTGTACAGCAGGGTGGAGAGTGGGGGAATATGCTAGGAGTTGTCCGGTGGACAAGAGGTCATTGAGGCGCTCCCTCCAAACGAGGCTCACAATGTAACTCTAGTGAGGATTGCCGCAGGGCAGGCATGCAAGAGGACGCACGGACTCTCCCCCACCAATACTGCAAGTCCTCCTCCAGTTGGGGGGGTTGGACAGGGATTGTCTCAGAGGGGGGCCGGCCCTAAGACGTTTCCGTCCACCAGGTCCAGCTGACCTCAGGCTTCACCTTCACCAGCCACGCCTCTTGTCAGACCTCTTTTTTTTCTTCCTTTTTTTTTTATTTTTTTTATTTTATTTTATGATTCTAGTGTAAATATTACTTTGACAATATAATATTCCTCTTCATCAAAGTACCTCTAATTTTCATTGATGACTGCCAAGAGGCTCTTTTCAAAATCAAAATCTGTGACATGACGGCCAATCAACACTACCTTGCCTGTCTTCTTGTTTTTGTCCTGCCCGCCTGATGATGGCGCATCGAAGATTTCGAATAATTCTCTCACAGCCTGTATGATTTTTGTAGTCCCGTCCCTCACTGCCAGACGTCCTTTCAGCCGGTGTATCTCGAAGGATGCCTTGTGGTCGGCATCATCACCAACTAGCTCGTTCTCCCAGAGCAGCGACCTGAGCCACTTGTCGACCCTGTCCACCTGTTGTTCTTCCAGCAATGGCAGCGGTATTGATATCGTCGATATTGTCTGTGACATGTTAGCAGCGCGACGCATCGTGATCAATGAGGAGGTACTGACTGGGTCGAGATGGCTGTGGCCCTTCGAGTTGTCCAGCTCCACCACGTTGTCATATGCATGAAGATTTAAGAGGTAGCCTTCGAGCTGGGGTACTGCGCTCTCCTCGGTCAGGTGGAGCTTAGCAAGTCCGTTGATGGACCTGATCCTGTCCTGGACCGCCTGCAGCTCCTGTTCTGAGACGAGGTCCGTCTTGTTGATGACGATGACATCGGCGTGTGAGATCTGGACATGCGCTGTGGTCATCAGCGGGCCATGCTCATCCCCTTCGTGCCCTTCTACCTTTCCTGTCGGGTCGTCCAGGCTCTTCAGGATATTCTTGGCATCGACCAGCGTCACGATACCGTCCAGGTAGATGGTGCTTGCCAGTCCCTCATCCACCCAAAACAAAGGTGCCAAGTTCCCCGGATCTGCCAGGCCCGTTGTCTCCAGCAGGATGTAGTCAAATTTTCCCTTCTTCGCCATGAGCCCCTCGATCGCGTTGACGCCAGTGTCCCTATGGTGACTGTGAGCACTTCACGGGCCCCGCACAAGACTGTCAATGGGGTGGGCTTACTTCACGGAGCAGCAGATGCAGCCGTTGCCAACCTCCAACCACTCTTCGACCGACTCGCCATCCTTGTTCACCGTGAGGGACTTTTCTATATCCAACGCTACATGACAACTGTTATTTCAAGCACTTGTCGTACCTCGTCCTGAACGCTTTACTCACAGTCACCAAATTCTGCAAGTCACGTCAGTTTACACTTGCCATTTTCGGCTTCAGGAAGCACTCATAGAACAACAAACAAAGGGGCAACATACCATTCATGATCACTGCAATCTTCTTGCCATGTTGTGCAGTCAAAATGTAATTCAGGAGCGTTGTCTTGCCCGCCCCGAGGTATCCTGTATCCGGGAGGGAGAGACATATATTGTCAGCTCGAAAATGTTTTTGAGTCGTCTGCCCAAGTATCTGGAGCATATTCACCTGTCACGATGGTGATCGGAACTTTGACGGCCGTCTCTTCCCCGCCCAGGCTATCGCCTGCTTCCACCAGGTCAGGAGGGGCGTCTTGGTCGTCCATGTCCATGCTGACGGTCGAGTGTTTCTTTGCAGGCTGACCGAACGCTTGAGGAATCTAGTTGAGCTGGAGACCACGCATAAATGGATATTTTCACAGCCCTTCAAGATCTTGGGGTAGGAGGCCCCCAATTTGAAGTTTCTCTCACTGTCTCAAGGCACCTGTGCAAGTCGCTATTCAACGTCTAGTTTCAGTGGCTGACAGCGCCGACGCAACCCGCGCGGCGCTGGAAAGAGCTACTGTGTGGTTCCCGCTCAGTGGACCTACAGCAGGTACTTAGTCATCAGTAGGGGGATTCTTCTAGCGCTGGCCTCCTCTGTGTACTTGCGAGCCTACGTAAAGTGTACATTGATAACAGACACCGGTCCATTCTGGGACATCTCTCTCTTCCTTTTTGCCTTTTGTGCCGCCTACACAATTACCCCTTTCACAGCGAGGCCCAACACGGTAAGGAAAATTCTTGATCGATCAAGCCAGGATGGCATCAAAAGAAGATCAGCCCGTTGACAACAGAGATGTCACCGACATCCTCGACGCGGAGGGCAAGGAATGGGAAAAGGCAAGTCAAGTCCAAACTCCCCTTCTTCTTTTCTCTCCTCGCCCCCCCCCCCCCTTCTCCCTTGTTTTTCTTCTCTCTCTACCTACGTAAGACCGCAAAAGCTAACTTTTCCCCCTCATATAAGGATGCCGAGATCGACCGCATCCTCAAGGCCTTCCGGCTCGACGCCTACGCCGTGCTGGGCCTGAAGCCCGGCGTGCCCGAGTCGGACATCAAGATCCTATACCGCAAGAAGTCCCTGCTCATCCACCCGGACAAGACGAAGAACCCACGTGCACCCGACGCCTTCGACCGGCTCAAGAAGGCACAGACGGAGCTGATGGACGAGAAGCACCGCGCGGTACTGGACGAGGCCATCGCCGACGCGCGCATGCTGGTCCTGCGGGACCTGAAGCTGACGGTCGACAGCCCCGAGGCCAAGGAGCCCGACGCCGCCTTCGAGCGCAAGTGGGCGGACAAGACCAAGATGGTGCTGATCGACAACGAGCAGAGGCGGCGGCGTCAGCTCAAGGCACAGATGCAGGAGGAGGGCCGCGAGCAGCGGAAGGAGGACGCCGAGCTCGAGGAGAGGAAGAGGAAGAGGCAGCACGAGCAGGACTGGGAGGCCACCAGGGACCAGAGGATCGGCTCGTGGAGGGCCTTCCAGAAGGGCAAGTCGAGCGGAGGCCCCGACGGCCCAAGCAAAAAGAAAAAGAAGATGAAGCCCATTGGCTGAGAGAGGAAAAGGAGGAAGAAAGAGAGAGACCTCGCGCGGGGGGGCTCGGGTGGCTGGGTCATTTGCTTACTCTACAAGCGTGATGTACGGAGCATGTGCGGCGATGCGAGCAATGCTGGGCGGACGTTGGGCGGACTTCTGTGTCACTTGGGATGTTGCACCGCGGACACGGCATACGATAGATACCATGAATTTCCCTGCCTGCTAGGCTTTTGTAGTACTCAAGGGCAAATTAAATCCTTTGATTCTCTATAAAGGTTTTGCGCAATTCGCTGGTATGTGCCGATATGGCACAGCATCCGTCTGCTTGATCATATGCGCAGACCACATTGTCGATTCCACATGCGACAAGCGATCTCCTGTCCGTAATCCAACGTCCAGTCATTTGCTAGTTAAAAATTCCCCGTCAATATCGCGGCATGTTCCACTGCTTGTCACGATTTTCTTCAGTGAACGAGATCTGCTATTTCCCACCGCGTTTACACCTTTTCAGCAACAGCTTAAGGCCGAGGCGGATGCTTTTTCTTGTAGGCAATGAACCGGGTCAGGTTCAAGACCGCCTCGTCCGCGCGAGCCCTCAGCTCACTGGTCGCACCACGCTTGTCGATAGACTTCACCATGGTCTTGACCTTTGGGACGATCTTCTCGAGATGCTGCAAGAAGCTGTCCTTCCAGAATACGGCCTTGTCGCAGGGGAAGCTCTCGTCGCCGTACATGTCCATCAGCTGGTTCAGAGCCTCGACTGTATCCGCCGGAGAGGTCTCGGGCAGCGCATCGAGCACGGTGAGGAGGAAGATTCCAACCTCGCGGTTGAGGTCGACGGGGGCCGGGTCCTGGGCCAGCTGTCCCAGCACACCGATGCACTTGACGCCAAGTGCCTGGAATGGGTCCTCTGCTTCTTGCTCTTCTTGTTGCCTCCCCTGCTCGCCCGGCTTGGCTGTCAAACCCTTGGATGCTTTGTAGAGGGAGATGAACTTTTGTTGCTCGTTGCCTACGAGTGGCGTGGAGCCTTGTAGGGTCCGGGACACCGCCCATGCAACACTGGTGACGAGCGAGGCGAGAGAGACATCGGCGGTATCTGTGGCAAGAACAGGTGCGACGACCTTGGACCAGAGGCGCTTGGCAACTGGAGACCAGGCCCTGAGGAGACCGGCGTTGCCAGACTCGGAGTAGTCGAAGCAGGACATGGTCCAGGCGAGATTGTTGAGGGCAGAGAGGGCTTCCGACTGGACTGCAACTGCCTCGTCTGACGCTGGGGCAAAGTTGGCCAGGCGGATGAGCTGGGGTGTTGCTTTCTGTATGAACTCTCGCAGGGTCGGTAGGTCTTCGATACCCGCGCCGTCCTCGGCGTCGGAGTCTGGTCCAGTGACGAGATCCATGTCGGCGAGTATCTCGTCCTCATCCATCGAGACGTCATCCTCGTCAGCGCCATCTTCTTCCGCACCATCTCCAACTTCCTCATCCTCATCCTCATCACTTCCCTGCTTCATGTCTTCATCTTCACCGTCGGGCCCTGCCATCGCCGTGTCGTTTTCGAATCCGTTCCACTCTTCCGTTGTCTTGTTACCCTTTGTGATGGAACCCTGCAGGTCCGTTGCTATCGAAGCCAGGATCTCGAGTGCCTGGGTGACGACCTCGATCTCGACACCACCGATCTGGTACGTCTTGGGGTCTTGCTTGGTCTTTTCCAGAACTCGGCACAGGCTGGGGATGACCTTGGCGTCAGTAGCACCGTCCTGGCCGGGACTGCCGTCACGCCATTCGAGGGCAGAGTAGATATTGTGGAGCACACCCGAGGCATATACTGCCCTGAAATCTCCCAGCTCCTTGTACTTGGTCAAAGTCCGGAAGCAGTTCGACTGGTCCGCGAGTATGGCTTGTGATGCTTTCAGATTGTCTTCGGAAAGGGTCATGAGGCAGCCCATCGTCTCGTTGAGAATCTCGGGTGGAGTGAGGCTCTGGTTGACAACGGAGCAGAGGAAAGGGATGATCTGGGAGTTAGACACGATAGCCTCTGCAATCTCATCCCGGGCCGTGGCCAGGGCGCCCACTAGAGATAGCAATGCGGTGGTGATGTTCCATGTCACTTGTTGCTGGGCCTTGGCTGCTTTCGAGAAACTTTGGTCTGAGATCGTTTGGACCACCTGAAATGGTCAGCCACAATGGCAATGTTGAGCTGGAGGGGTGAGGTGTATACACACATTCTTGATGGCATGCTCCAGGGCAGTGAGCACGTCAAGCCTGAACAGATGAACACAGAAATCACCCTCCTCCTCAGAGGCAATGACCCTCAGGATCTCCCAGCCGGCAGCACGGCTGTCCAGACTTGTGTCTGTCAGGGTCTCTGTGAGAATGATGTGGACGATCTGTTCTCTAAGAAGTAACTTCCGACACTTCTCATCCTGGACGATATTTGCAACGGCTGAGGCAGCCGAGCCTCGAGCCTTGGGATCAGAGCTCCGTAGGTCCTTGATAACAGGCAGGATCTGTTTCTCCCTCAGAGCAGCGAGTTCAGGGTCTGTCGGTGGCTTCACAGCCTTGACGGCCATTGGGTCGGCTCGATGCCCATTGGCCCTGTTACGGCGCGACTTGCCCATTCTGAGGGGGTCTGAGGGCCGCAGCTGGAGGATTCCAAGATTTCTCAGTTATGTCTGGGGAAGAGAGGTAAAGAATTTTGAGGGAGGAAGATTGTCGTGAAATGTCATAAGCTTTGGTATGTTGTTGGCCAGAATATCAAAAATCAAATGATATCCTGTTAGGAATGAGATGGGATATTGATAATACTTGATCAGAACTTTTTTGCGGGTCCCCGCCACTGCACTGGCGGTAGGCAGGGCCAGGCATATGCAGGGCCCAAGGAAGTGAAATCGTGGGGTAAGCACTGGGCTGGGCTAGGCTGGGCTGATCAGGAACAAAGTGGTAGTATGCTGCTGTGCAAAGCCTAGCATGCCTACTACGCAGAACCCCAGAACCCCTTGTCCCCCTGCAGTTGGCCGCTAACGTGCACCCCTAGCACACCTGTTACAGGGGAGACCAGGAGCTGATGCCATCTTCTCCCATCGTCGTCGTCACGTTCCTGCAATGGGAAGGCAACACAGTTTTGCATTAACCCCCCTCCTCCGACCCTGTCCTGGGGAAGACACTTGGTTGTGAAATCCCCAACCTCCACATCAACACAACGTTGGACCCCGAAATGCCCTCGGCCAGGCGTTACACTTCCCACCACTGACCCCTCCTTTCGTCCTCAGACCCTTCCCAGACCGAGCGAGAGGGGGAGAGAGAGAGCGTATCCATTCGCAAGCCCGGATGCCTCAATACCCGAGGTCAAGAACTACGATACCCTCTGCACCCGAGATGCACCCGACGATACTCGAGATACGGTCACTCTGATCCTTCAGAACGCCGTGGGCCCAGAACGTCAGTGTGCGTTGGGCTTCATAGGACGCGCATCGACGCACTGAGGACAATGCGACCCAGGCTTGATCCCGAGCTCGGCGTCGCTAAGAAGGACGACGATCACTTCGTCAAGGACGGCAAGACACCGGCTGGGTGGAGGGCGAAGAATGTTCCCCGGATACCTCCTCGAAAGACCTTCCGACGCCTCGGCCTCCTGATCCTCTTGGCCATTGCGGCCTACGTCTTCATCGCCAACATACCCACCGACCTGGGACCGCAGGACAAGCGACGCCCCGTATATACATATCCCAATGGCGTTGTGCCTCCGGGCGGCGTGCCCCAGCAGCCCAGGCCTCCTATGGCTCAAGAGATCCTCGAGGTAGACACGGCCGCCGCGCCGGCGACCCGCGACTACAATGGTGCCGTCAGGTTCTTGGAGCTGGCAGAGACGCTACATGCGATCAGTGCGACAAAGGGCGACTCTGTGTCAAATCTCAACGTGCTGTTTACGGCATCAACCCTGAAGAGCGCAAACAATCTACTCCCCATCGCATGCCAGATGGGGCGGGAGCTGAGGTCCTACGTCCACTTTGCGTTGATGTCCCGGGACGGAATACCTATGCAGCAGCTTAAAGATGTCAACGGTATAGGCGAGGACTGCCACATTATTTTCCATGGTAATGAACCTCTCCCTCCCTCGCTCTCTTTTGGGTTGCCAAGTCCCTCGGCTGGACTCTGTCCTGGCCTGGCTTTCTAACAATGGACCAGATGCCCGCCCCGAGTTTGCAGCCCTCTCCACGGATGAGAGGTTCGAGAAATGTGTCGGCCGAGCTTTATACCATATAAACAACTATATGCACCCACAAGCAATCCTTGTGGACTCGTCAGACGCAGAAGAAGCCCTGTTTCTGAAGTCGATGCGACAATCAGTATCGAAAATGGGGCTACAGGCAGCCGTCATTGAACTGCCTGCGAACCCCGAGGAGCGCCTGGGCTGGGTCACCAAGCTGGACGCCTCATCCCTTCTGCCATGGAACCTGCTTACCGTGGAAATCTTGATCCATGCCCACACAGATGCGTCTGGGAGCCTCATCAGGCTGCTCAAGTCCCTCAGTGCTGCAGACTTTACTGGGTGCGCAATACCTCATCTCACCATCGAATTGCCCGAGCATGTCGACCCACCTACCAGCCAGTTCCTTCAAAACTTCCAGTGGCCGCCTCGAGATCCTCGCCAACCAGCAAGAGCGAGCCAGCTGACCCTGAGGCATCGTGTGTCGAGGCGTGGTATGACCGAGGAGGAGAGCTCAGTGCGGTTCCTCGAGGGCTTCTGGCCAGCGAATCCGCTGTTGTCCCACGTGCTCGTGCTCTCGCCGCAGGCTGAGCTCTCACCGAACTTCTTCCACTACCTCAAGATGGCGATCCTCGAGTATCGCTACTCAAAGCACGCCATCAGTGGGGCCTGGGACCAGAGGCTCTTCGGCATCAGCCTCGACCTGCCGTCGACGGATCTGAGCGGGTCCGGCCCCTTTGCTCCACCATTGAACATGCCTGTGGGGGCAGAAGTACCCGGCCTGCCGGAGGGCCCGACGTCTTTTCTCTGGCAAGCACCCAACAGCAATGCCATGCTGTTCACGGGTGAAAAGTGGGTCGAGCTGCACGGCTTCGTGTCCCAGCTCCTAGAGGTGCAGCACAGCAGCGCGACCCCACCGGCGCTCTTGTCCGAGAAGGTGGTGACCAAGGACTATCCGGCCTGGATGGAACAGGCCCTGCGGCTCTGTCGGGGTCGAGGCTACTGGACGCTCTACCCGAGCGCGGAATTGGCGGCGAACCTGGCGACAGTCCACAACGAGCTCTACCGCCCACCGGAAGAGTACGAGAGCGACGGGCAGGCCCTGAAGCAGCAGCAGCAGCAGCAGCAGCAACACGACGACGAGGATGAAGTGGTCATCCACCGTACGACGCTGGTGGACAGCCTGCCCAACAATGGACTGCTCCCCGGCTTCCAGGAGATGCCGCTTCTCGCGTGGGATGGCTCGAGAGTCGCGCTCGGGGATTTCGACGAGGCTTCGATCCTCTACGGGGCGCAGTTCAGGCGGACGGTTGGTGGTTGTGATGAAGATGCTGCCTTGGGACCTTCCACGTCTCTGTTCTGCACACGTGATGATGGAATCTGAGTAAAGGTGCACAGCGCATCATCGAAGGGAATTTTTATATATATTTTTTTTTCCCCTTCAAAGTAAAATCCTGAGGCGTTCAGGAGTGTGGCTGGTCCGGGCTCGGGTGTCCTGTATATACCATACGCTTCGTATGCACAAAAGCTTAAGGGAGCACATGGGTCTTGGGACACGGGTCAAGGCTTTTCAAAAAGGAGAGAAAACAATTGCTTAAACTATTCAAAATGGATGCTTTTTTTTTTTTTGTTCTTTTTTTGTTTTTTTTTCTCACTTTGGAACGAGGAACCAGATTCTATCAGCCAGTGTCCTCGCTTATCCTATTTATGACCAGTAATGTCACACACGTGGCAAAGATACACACTGACACGACGCCCATTATCTGTAAATTACAAGGTGTCAGTCTTGGTTGGTCTCGGGAGAGATGAAGGGGTGGGCTGTGAAGACCAGTGATTGGCTGTACTCACGAGCTGTGTCTTGATGCCTGTCTGGACGATTGCTGTCTTCCGACTGTATTTATTCACCGTCTCTGCCCCAATGTTTAGCCAAAGAAGGAGAAGGACCCTCTGATTAAAAAATGAGAAGAAAAAAAAAAGAAAAATTTAAAAGTCAGGGAGGGGGAGATTAAGACTCACGAATATAATTGCCCAGCCCAACCAGCAGACAGGCCACACTCAACAGCCAAAACACCACCCCCAGGGGCCTAGCCATGGCGAGCTCGGCAGCACTAGGCCGGGCCTTGACGTGAAAGGACAAGACGATGGCGACGGCGACGACGGCCATGTAGATGCTGAGGCGGAGGTAGGAGAGAAACGTGCGCTCGTTGGCGCAGTGGTCGCGGGCGTCGGAGGTTTGGTTCTCGAAGAGTAGAGGGCCGAAGAGGACGGGCCAGAGGAAGAAGGGGGATGCTGAGCCGCAGAGGGGGTTTTCGTCGTGGAGATCATCGCTGTTTGGGGGGAGGGGGGGAGGGGCTTTGTTAGTGTGTATGAGGAGGAGGAGGAGGAGGAGGGATGTGAGGGTAAGTGAATGAGTGAATGAGTGAGAAAACAGGCGTGGACATACTAATATCCTGATTCGAAAAGGTCGTCGACCTCGACGGGTTGGCGCAGGCTGGCAATCATGGGCGCGCAGCAGCTCACGGCGTGGAACGAGCCGTCCTCCTCGTCGCGGATCTCGGCCATCTCTGATTTTATTTATTTGTCTCTCTCCTCTCTCCCTCTCTCTTTTTATCTCTCTATCCCTGATGGACACACCCCGTCGATGGAGTTGGTATATATTCTCCCCCTTGGAAAACTAGCGACGGAACGACAGCAAGGATATTATATATATGTATATATATATATATATATATATATATGAGAGAAGACAACAAGAGGAATAGACCTTAGAAAAGGATAAAACACAAAGTGGGTACAAGATGGACGACTCTAATAGTAGCGCAGAGCCTCAAGAGGAGAGAGAGAAAGAGAGAGCCCACAGGAAGGAGGACCGGTCCGTTGCTTTGTTTAGAATGAATATCTGAGGTGAGCAAAGAATTCAACTCGGAGGAGGGTTCAAACATGTAAGTATAATTATAACGAGAGCCGCTCTTCTTCTGTACTGTCTCTCGCAAGAAGAGAACAATGAAGGAGAAGGAGGAGGGAGGAAAGAGATCACCAGACACGACCATGAGTGACATGTCCCTATATTATGCACCTGGAGTTGTCCGATGCGCTGGCTCGGGGGCAGATCTATAGAAGCAAAAAAAAGGTGACGCCGGGGCGGGCTTCGGCCGGGTCTCGGTCGGGCTGGTTGTCCCCGGGAAACGAAGGTTGGCCTATCAGGAGATACGTATTTATGGGGAGAGGGAGACAAGTCTGGGCGACCAGATTCTAGATCGTTCCCGTCTCTCTCTCTCTCTCTCTCCCCCCTCGGGGGATCTTTGGGTTCTCGATCATCGTCCATCGTTTCTGTTCGCGGGCTGATTGATTGACTTTTGAGGTCCTCACAAGGCTGAATTGAGAAAAGTGATGTCACTGGGGCTTTTTGACTGTTATGCTGGTTTGGGCCATTCTGGTTGGTCAATTGGGGGGGGTGAGGGTGATGGCGTGCTTGAGGTGCTGTGGGCGGTTTTGGGGGGGTGGTTGTAGGTGGTGGGAATTGGGGGGTGGTGGGAATGGGGGGGGAGGTCCTTTCGTGGGGGGGGAGCCTGCGTTGTAGGGGCCTGCGTTGTACTTTCTGTATAGATGTAGGCTGGCAGGGCGGGCTGAAGCGTTGGGCTGCAGACTTCGTACCTTCCATTTCTGTGCCGAGCTGTGCCGAGCCTCCCCTCCGCCCCGACGACCCGCTTCCTCGGTGATACCCACACCTCTCTCGCTCTTTCCTCCATCCAGATCCCTATGTACTTGTTTTGTCCAGTTGTGTTCTCTCTTACTCAAATAGGCATTCTGAGGCTCAAAAGGTAAACATCTCAACTTCACCTCACCTAAACCCCACGCCATGATCGACGAATGCATGTGTTTGGCACAAGATGAATTGATCAATATGCTCTAACCCACCTCACAACTCTCAGCTCCACCTCTGGACACACAAGTTTTTCTTCCCCTCTTTCTCTCTCTCTCTCTCTCTCTCTCTCTCTCTCTCTCTCTCTCTCTCTCTCTCTCTCTCTCTCTCTCTCTCCTTTTCTCTCTATTCCCCGCCCTCCTCAAATCTGCTGTGCCGCTGTGCAAGGTTCGCCCTCTCCCCCTTGCGAACGGTGAGGCCAGACAGGTGCTCGACCTTGTATAGTACAACTTACCGCCACACCGAGGACGAGGATCGTGATTCAAGCTTGGCACGGGGCACCTAGAAGAAGATACACAGGACACCGGGCTGGTCTGCCATGGACGGTGGAAAGAAGTCTGTCTACTGGATGATGACGGGACATTTTGATATCCTCGTGAAGAGGTCACATGGGGACCCTCGCCCCCCCCCCCCTCTTCTCCAGGGTCCCCCATCAGGTATCCATCCTCTCTTTTGCCCTTCCTTCACAAGGTGTGTGATGGGCTGGAAGGCTAGAACCCGACAAGGTCTTGGTTAGACCATCTTTTGCCCTCCCGCCGCCCTTGTGGCTCCACAACTCTTACGGCAACGCAAGAGTCATCCATCAGCCCGTTCCAGCCCTCTCCTCTTTGGGCGGCTTTGGTTTGGTTTTTTTTTTCTTTTTCTTTTTGCCTATCTATCCCATCCTTACTCCGGCTGATTTTCCTCTTATGTATGCGTACCACCTTTGTGGTTTGGTCTCACGAACTTACCAATCCTTTTTTTGGGGGGGGTTTCTATTTATTTATTTATTTACACATATAAATCGAGCGTATGATTGTGACTTGGCCCTTCATTACGTCTTCTTCTCTCCTATCATTTTCCTTCAATGCATGCACGGCAACCAGTCATTGCTCGTTTGCTGGAGTCAATCTCACCCCCAACGACATTTTCATATATATTCATGTATACGGATATTTATTTGAGTTTTTGACATATATACCCACGCCCTCCTGGCGGCAGACTTGGGAGGGAACGCGCGCGAAAGAAGGAGAAAGACAGTTTTTCCAATAAATAAAGAAAGGAAAAGAGGGGCAAAATCCAAACAAGATAGCAAGAGGCTGATGGGCAGAAGTGGCTGGTTGGAAACAAGACATCATCATCTTCTGAAGAGAAGCCACCGCCTTCTCTTGGGGAGAACAGAGCGGCGTCACCAATCATCACCGTCTTGGTCGTCGGAACCTCCTTCACCAACCCACCACCACCACCACCAACAACAACAACAACGACGACGACGACGACGACAATGTCTGGGACCAGGCCCAGGTCCATCTCCGCCCGCAGGAGGGCAGATTCGCCCGCCCTCTCCGCCCGCGATCAGCTCGCCTCCTCTCTCGCCGCCTCGTTCCAGCCCGGCTCCCCCATCGCCCAAGAGGCCCTGGCTCGTGATCTCGCCGAGGAGGACGACTACCCAACCGACGACGGTGAGACCCCCTTTGACGACGATGCTTCCGATATCGACTTCTTCCCTGGTGCAGCTGGCGAGGAGCCCGTCGTCATGTACAGGCGGCCCAGCGGTGTGGCGTATGGCACCACGCGCCCCGTCGTCGGGCCTCGCCCTTTTGATGAGCCCGTCCTCACCCGGGGTGAGTGGGCGCAGTCGCGCAACGAGGAGTTGAGCCTCCTACGAGACAACCACATCCTACCCCCCAAGCACCCCATCCCGGAGCACGAATCCCTCTTCAGGCGCCTGTACAAGAAGCTCTTCTCCACCAAGCTGCCCCTCGGGCCTGACGACGACGACGACGACGGCGGCGGCGGCGGCGGCGCCGGGAGCCACCACCACGCCCCGCTATCACGTGTGGCCTCTGAGCAGACGCCCCTGCTGCTTGGGAACGGCGGTGAGAACGGGCTCGAGGCCTCTCCGCTCGTGGCTGAAGAGCTGAACGAGCAGTGGGAGGCGGCAGTGTCGGCTGGCCAGATCAAGACGACGTGGCAGCGCGAGGCCAAGACCATTGCTGTCTACTCGAGGTCGCTCATTGTCACCTTTTTGCTGCAGTACTCGATTAATGTGGCCAGCATCTTTGCCGTCGGCCATATTGGCAAGATTGAACTGGGCGCCATCAGCTGTGAGTCTTTTCTTTTCTTTTTCTTCTTCTTTTTCTTTTTCTGCGCCAACCCAGACAGCGACGTACTTTGACGAGATGCTAACAAAAAGAAACCCCCCCCCCCCGTCTCAAGTGGCCACCATGACGGCCAACATCACCTGCTCGGCACCCTTCCAGGGCCTCGCCACGTCCCTCGATACCCTCTGCGCGCAGGCCTACGGGTCCGGCCACAAGCACCTCGTGGGCCTGCAGATCCAGCGCATGGTGTGCTTCCTCCTGCTGCTCTTCCTCCCCCTCGTGGCGGTCTGGCTCAACGCAACCGAGATCCTCGCCGTCATGATCCCCGAGCACCGCACCGCCGAGCTGGCAGGCGAGTACCTCCGGATCTACCTCCTCGGGGTGCCCGCCTTCATCGTCTTCGAGGGCGGCAAGCGCTTCGTCCAGGCGCAGGGCCTCTTCCAGGCCACCACCTACGTGCTCCTCATCGCCGCCCCCCTCAACGTCTTCCTCAACTGGTTCTTCGTCTGGCACCTCGGCTGGGGCTTCGTCGGCGCGCCCGTCTCCGTCGTCATCACCCAGAACCTTCTCCCGATCCTGCTCACGGCCTACGTCTACTTTGTCGACGGCCGGCAGTGCTGGGGTGGCTTCAGCCGCCGCGCCCTCCACAACTGGGGGCCCATGATCCGCCTCAGCATCCCGGGCATGATCATGGTCGAGGCCGAGTGGTTCGCCTTCGAGATCCTCACCCTGGCCACGGGCCGTCTCGGCAGCACCTACCTCGCCACCCAGTCCATCCTCATGACCATCACCTCGACCACCTTCCAGATCCCCTTCCCCATCGCCATCGCCTCCTCCACCCGCGTCGCCAACCTCATCGGCGCAGGCCTCGTCGACGCCGCCCGCACCTGCGCCCGCGTCGCCTTCTGGGCCGGCGTCGCCGTCGGCATCTTCAACGTCACCGTCCTCGCCACCCTGCGCTACCAGCTCGGCTCCCTCTTCACCTCCGACCCGGACGTCATCGACCTCGTCGCCAGCGTCATGCCCGTCTGCGCCGTCATGCAGTTCGTCGACTGCCTGGCCGCCATCAGCCACGGTCTGCTCAGGGGTACCGGCAAACAAGAGTTTGGTGGGTATGCGAACCTGTTTTGTTATTATGTCGTTGCCTTGCCTGTGGCGTTTGGTACCGCTTTTGGGCTGGGCTGGAGACTTTATGGCTTGTGGTTTGGCGTTAGTGTTGGGTTGGCCCTGTGAGTATTATTACTATCTCTCTTTCTCTCTCTCTCTCTCTTTCTGTCTCTCTGTTTTTATCATCTTGTTAAGAAACAAGAAAAAAAGGATCAAACGTGCTGACACACACACTCTCTCTCTTTCAAAACCTCTAGTGTATCAGTAGTCGAGTTCCTCTACCTCTATGGCTCAGACTGGGAAAAATCCGTAAGAGACGCCGAGCGCCGCAACGCGAATGCGTAGAAGAAGTCCATAACATCTTTTTTTATCTTCTTCCTCCTCCTCCCTTCCAACCGAAAAAAAAAAAGAAAGAAAACGAAAAGGGTGGTTTTGACACATGATTCATCACATAAGAAGGAGCCGGCCGGCCCACCTCTGATCTGGTTTTTGAATGCTGTCTTTTTCTTTCCTGGGTACTTAAGACATGGGCCCTTTTCTCCTTCTTCTTGGATCTGTCGTGGGCGTCTTCTTTGGTCTGCTCTGTCTAGTTCGCTTCACTTCATAGCGTCATCGTTTAGGTTCATCGTTGTTTTTCAACGTTGTAATCAAGACATAGATAGTATAGTGCATTCCTACTATTTATTGTGTGCGTGTGTGCGTCCATGCCATTCGAATTGCTGATCATGTTGTTCATAAAAAGATCATATCTTGTTTGTCAAGTCATTATAATAATAATAATAATAAAAAAATTCGTTTCTTCTATGTTATCCTGCCTAGCCACAGCACACAATGTCCTCTCTCTCTTCAGCGAACCCCCTCCATGTTTCTGCCACGTCCAACTTCCAAGTGAACCCCATTCATTCCCTTTTCCTCCTCGCACTCTCGGTGTGTACCAGTGTGTTCCTTCCTCCGCCCCCCTCTCCCAGCTTGAGAGCTCATCCCCATCTTCCTCTTTTCCCTAGCACCGAGAGCATCTCATAATTTGTATGTGGGGGGGAAAGAAAAAAGAAAGAAAAAAGTTGGCACTTTCGCAGGTGTATGTAGTCCGGCTGATGATAAAAAAAATAAAAAAGAACAAGAAAAGAAAGAAACAAAAAAAGAAAAGGTCTGATGTCTTTGTTACAGATCACCAGAAAAGAAGACAAAAGGCGGGCGGCACACGCCAGTAGAGAATGAAGAACCGCAAGAATGTCGTAAAATCAAACGCCCGGCTCCAGTCAAAAAAAACTCCGAACCCTGGATGTATGAGCAAAAAAAGAAAAAGAAAGAAAAAAAAACCTTTGTCGGGTGATAAGAGCAGACCCGGTATGACTGACTGACTGTATGAAGCTGGGCAGAGAGCAGATCAAACCGGTCAGTTCCAATTGTATTTTGTGTCGGCATTTGTCATTGTCCTTGAAAGGGGGTTGTGGGGTATATGTAGTTTTCCCGAGACGTCGCAAAAGAAAAAAAAAGATGCAAACGCAAATATCGTGAAAGCAGTCGATCATGCTTAGTCAAGTTTATGTAACAGTCGGTACGGGGTGCATCGAGAACCGAAGCATTATGGTACAATAATATTACACCGATTTCGTTAAATTTTGATGTTTTGGTTGGTGGTTTTCTTTTGCTATCATCATCTGCCTTTTGGGGGGGGGGGGGGGGGAGGTAATATGGGAAAGAACGGGCCAGGGTTCAACTCAAGATTATCAGATATCGGTCGTCACGGGGTGGAGTGGTAAAACCGGTTTGTCAGCTTCGGTCACGAAA
>JACWQW010000158.1:0-79689 GCA_014849355.1 Cryphonectria radicalis | reverse complement strand
GGGGGGCAGGGCGGTTGGGGGGTTGGGGGGGCGGGGGGTTGGGGGTTGGGGGGCGGGGGGTTGGGGGTTGGGGGTTGGGGGGTTGGGGGGTTGGGGGGGCGGGGGGCGGGGGGCAGGGGGCAGGGGGGCAGGGGGGCAGGGGGGTGATGGAGCCTGATTCTTGTCACATTCAATGTTGCAGGGGGATGATGGAGCCTGATTCTTGCCACATTCAATGCTGCATCGAGGGCAGGAGAGCGAGTGGAGCCTGAATCCTTCGAGGGCGGAGCTTGGATTCTCGTGGATTCTCGCCGATTCTTGCCACATCCATGTTGGCGTCGAGGGCAGAGCTGATTCTCCTCACACCATGTTGCATCAAGGGCGGTTCAAGGGCGGTAAGCTGAATTCTCGCCACACCATGGGCAGAGCTGACCATGTTGCATCACTCACACCATGTTGCATCACTCACACCATGTTGCATCAAGGGAGGAGCTGAATTCTCGTCACATCTGTTGCATTGCATAGGCGCCTTTTCTGCTGACACGGGAGAATGCGAGAACGAGGAGAGTAGCGCGGGTGGCGAAAAGATGGTCAGAGACAAGGCAAAGGGCCCACTCACATAATGATGGCACTCTGAAGTGGCGAAAAATGACAAAAGACCCACTCATGGCCACTCACACACGAAAAATGAAGTGGCCAAAAGATCGGCAAAAGGCCCACTCACACAAGAATGAAGTGGCCTGATGATCGCCTCGACGCTATCGTCGCAACCACACCTCGCAGACGAGAACGGCCGAGACATGTCGACGCAGCAGACGACGAAAACGGCCTGAGACATGGTGACCCGATGGCCTGATGATCATCGCAGGTCGCCTCGACGCAACCACACACACCTCCAAGCTCGCCACCCGCCGGTGTTTGCTGGTGTTTGCTCCAGCCGCCCCAAAGCCCGCGGACCCACATTAGCGGGTGACGATCATCATTTCTTGATTTTCTAGCGCCCCCGCCGCATGCGGTGATCTCTCTTCTCCAAAAAATGGGGCGGCACCCAAGGCCCACCTTTTCTCGTATTCTGTGCCGCCGCATGTAGTGATCCAAGGCGGCAGGGAGACACCGCTTCTTGTTGCATTTTCTCGCATTCTGTGGCGCCGCATGCAGTGAACCCTCGACACCGCCTCATGTTGCATTTCTCGTATTCTTGTGCTGCCGCATGCGGTTGCATTTCTCGTATCTGTGCCGCCGCCAAAGTCTCTGTCTCACTCCACACACACCTCTGTAGAGGTGGTTCAGCTCGTCTGGTTTTCCGATCACACGGCGGATTCTCGATCCAGACGACCAGACAATGACCCGACCATCAAGGCTGGGATCGGCGCTGGGACTGAGACATGAAAACTGGGCATCCGCAAGAGGAATGACGGCGGCCGATGAAACCTCGCAAACTCTTGCCTCTCTTTTGTCCCTTTTGAGTACCCACACACACTTTTGCAAAAGTATCCACACACACTCTTTCCCTTTTGCGAGGTGATGGTGCATGTCTCACCTTCCATGACGCGCAATCTCTTTCTGTCCCTTTTCCCAATGTGTGACGGTTGTGTGGGGCCTGCCTGCACACACACTCCCAAAGTCTGTCCCTTTTGCCGCCGAACTAGCAAGAGAGGTGATGGTCGTGTGGGGCCTGCATGTTTGCTGTTTCACCCACACACTCCCCTGAGCAAGAGAGGTGATGGTCTCCACACACACACACACACACACACACCCTCCCAAGATGCTCGCAAACTTGCCTGTCCCTTTTGCCGAACTATCCAGACAAGCTGATGATCACCCCACACACACTCGTTCCGGTATCCCTTGTTTGGAAAGGCCACGGTTCTAGTTGCCCCTTCAGCCGCCACATCAGTCCTGCTTCCCGCGGAGATGCACTTTTGGCCCCACTTGACTCCCCAGAGATGCAACTTTAGCCCTCACTTGACATCCCGCGGAGATGCAACTTTGGCCCCTGCTTAACTCCCCGAAAGATGCACTTTGGCCCGCTCAAATCCCCGAAAATGCACTTTTGGCCCCACTCAACTCCCCGAAGGTGCAATTTCGCGAGAGACACACCTGATACACCCCGACAGCTCCACATTTTTTTTGTTGAGATGCAAGAATTGCCCCGAGGGAGGGTCGGCTCGCGCGCTGTCGTCAGGGGGGTTGTCAGGGGGGTTGTCAAGGCTGTCAAGGTTGTTAAGGAGCGTCGCTGTCGTCAAGGGGGGGTCGCCGTCGTCAGGGGGGCTTGCGGGCTGTCAAGGGGGGTCGTCAAGGGGGGTCGCGATCGTCCAGGGGGGTTGCGATCGTGGGGGGGGGTCGCGCGGGAGAGACAGGATCGACAAGACGAGGTACTTTGTGCAGGGGGCCTCTGGAGGTATCTCGGCGACCTCAATTCATCCCCTGCGCACTGTGTGTACTTGTCTTCTGAGGTGGTGGTGCCCTTGCGAGAGCTCCCCCCATTCTCGCGACACCTTGGGAACATTCTTGCCGCGCCCTTGGAGCCCATTCTCGCCGCGCCCTTGGGACCATCGCCCTTGGGGACCATTCTCGCCGCGCCCTTGAGCCCATCCTCGCGCCACCCTTGAGACATCTATCCCGTCCCCCCCCCACAACCCCGGTGAGGCCCCCCCATTCTTGCGCGGACACCTTGGGACCATCCTCGCCCATTCTCGCCGCCACCTCGAGAACCCCCCAACCAACCCCCATTCTATCCCGTCCCCCAACCAACCCCCCATTCTATCCCGTCCCCCACCCCGGCGACGCCCCATTCTTGCGGCCACCTTTTGGGGAGACGAGGCCGGAAGAATAGGCCCCTCCTTGCCCGGCCGAAACCCGGAGCATGTCGATTGACGGAATTACTCTTCTCTCCTTGCCCGGACTTTTTGCTCACCGCACCCCGGCGAGAGAAAAAGTAATTTCGTTGCCATCGACGACAAACATAGCCTAGACCATCTCGACAACAACAGCCTAGGTCATAGGGTAGGAATGTGTCTTGGGCGGGACGAAGTTTCACAGTCTGGCCTTTCCTCGGGGAGAGGGAGGAAAGAGGGGGGGGGACAGGAATGTGTTCACGTACCGCAGCGGAGGACCTGCGGAGGGAGGGAGAGACAATACAGGGAGAATGTATCGTCGTTGTCGCCCTTGCTGTAGTCCCTTGGTAGCATCGCCTGCAGTGCTGTTTGGCATAAAAACCACGCCCCTTGTGCGACGTTGGGCTGCAAGAATGGGTCGTTTATCCTGCACATTGCCTCGTCCAATCCTACCTTTCATCTATTTTGCAATCCCATGGGGGTGGGTGGTGATCGCCTGCCAATAGTCAGTGTTGATCAGCTGAGCAGCTATCCGGCGCGAGGGGACCCTGTGGCAAGGCGAAACGAGGGACCCCCGTAGGTCACGCATAACGCCCGGACGCATAACGCCCGCCCGCACGCACGTATACGCGACGTAGCACCAGGAGGGAACATGGGCTCCGACGACGCCCCCGACGCCTCCTCCTCCTCCGGTCCCAAGGCCGATGCCGTCTGTGTCCTCCTTCCTTTTCTTCCCCTCTTCTTCCCCCTCTTCCTCCTCCTCCCATGACCAACAACCAACCACTCACTCACTTTCTCAAACCCCTTAACTGACTCATCTCTTTGCCCTTGGGGGGGCTGTTGTTTGTAGAAGCCACCGCCGCCCACGCAGAGTGAGCTGAATCAGCCCGGGCACGCGGACCAAGACAGCAGTGACACCCAAGACAGTGGCGACAGCGACGCCTGGAACGTCCACCACTTGGGGGACGACAGCAGCAACAACAACGGCGCCTGGAACGTCCACCACTTTGGGGACGACAACAACAACGGCGGCGCCTGGAACGTCCACCACTTTGGGGACGACAACAACAACGGCGGCGCCTGGAACGCCCACCACTTGGGGGACGACAACAACAACAACAACAACGACAACAACAACAACAACAGCACCGCCTGGAACGTCCACCACTTTGGGGACGACAACAACAACAACGGCGACGGTATTGTTCACCACAACGACGACATCGTCAGTCACAACAACAACGACGAGGACGACACCGTTAGCCATCATAACAACAACGTCGTCAGTCACAACAACGACAACGACGACGATCACAACAGCGTCAGCCACGACAATAACAACAACAACCAAGACGAGGGCAGTTTCACTCACAATTCCAACAACAACAACAACGCCCCCGTCGTCCTCTTCTTCACCCTCGCTGATATCCTGAACTACCAATGGCCGGCCACGGTCCCGCCCCCGCCGCCCCCGCCACCTCCACCATCACCAATTCTGCCACCTTCTACATCACCCCTGCCTCTACTCTCGTCATCGGATTTACCTCCTCCAGCGTTCGTTATCACGCGGAGTCTCCGGGATCATCTTCGGCGGGAGGGCGGCAGCAGCAGCCGCAGCAGCAGCGTGAGCAGCGTGAGCAGCGTGAGCAGCACCAGCAGCACCAGCAGCACCAGCAGCAGCAACAGCAGCACCAGCAGCATCAGCAGCATGAGCAGCAGCACCAGCAGCACCAGCAGCAGCACCAGCACCAGCACCAGCAGCAGCATGAGCAGCACCAGCAGCACCAGCAGCCAGACGTCGCCCACGTACAGTGGTTCGTCGAGCACCGCCAACATGCCCCCAGCACTGGTAACAACGGCAACGCCAACAACGGCAACGGTGGCAACAACGCCAGCAACGGCCCCGCCAACAATGCCGCCGGCCCCGCCAACAACAACGGCGGCAACAACAACGCCAACCGCGGCAACAACAACGGCCCCGCCAACCACGGCGGCCCCGCCAACAACAATGCATCCGCTGCTGCTGGCGCTGGCCTCCAGCATCCCAACACCACGCCGTGCCCCGGGGGCAGCAGCTCATCCGGTCCTCTTCCGGAGGCGCCACTTGGCCCAGAGCAAGCATTCGGATCACCCTCCCACCATGGCCCTTGCTGTTTCCGCGCTCGGGGGGGTGTCGACGACGTCGTCGTCGTCGGCTGCTCCTCCTCCTCCTCCTCCTCCGGCTCATCCGACTCTGGCAGCAGCAGCGGCGGCGGACCTACCCCCTCCGGTTCCCATCCTGGCAGTCCTTCCGGCTGATGCGCTGGTGACCCTGCTGGACATGGATCTGGACCTGGAGATGTTCCTGGACCTGGACCCGGACGTGGACCCCTCGGAGGTGGGGGACTTTATCATCTGGGACCTGATGGATGGCGTGAGCGACTGAGCTCTTGATGCACACACACACATGGCCCCGCAAACCTCGGGTGAGTTCCCCGGGCACTTTACTTACATGTGTCGTCTTTGACTGACGGGTCTCATGTACAGGTGTTTGTCCGTGGGTACCTGTTCTCGACACGTCTGTGGTATCAAGTGTCATTTTGATGATTGTGATGTTTTTCTTCCTTGACTTGATTCCTTTTTATTTCTTTGGATGGACTTGATGTCAAAGGGGGGTAATCACCTTGATGGGTAGGGGAGATGGCCGCCAGTTCTTGGTGGAAACGTATGGTCAGTGGTCAACTTGGACCAGAGTGTTGTCTGCGTCTTGCCTTTGTTCTGATTCGAGTGCTCTCTTTGTGTCCTTCTCTTGGCTCTTCTCTTCGAGTGCTCTCTTTGTGTCCTTCTCTTTGTGTCCTTCTCTTGGCTCTCTTCTCTTCGTGTCCTTCTCTCTGTTGGCTCTTCTCCTGTGTCCTCCCGGCATCCATGTCTTGGGGGCGAGTAGGAGGGTCAGATGGGGGGGAGAGAGGAACCTAAAATTGGTGTGACAAGTATTGTTAGCTATGAAACCGTGACCAAAAAAATGCTTAAGGAATTTCAAGTCAGTTAGTTAATCAGTCAGTCTCTCAGTCAGTCAGTCAGCGTGCAAGTAAACATCCATCATGGTAGTCATAGCAGCAGTCAGCCAGCCAGCCAGTCAGTCAGTCAGTCATCATAGCAGTCAGCGTGCAAGTAAAGATAGCAGAGGTGTGTGGTTAAAAAATAATAATTCATGATACTTCTTGTCCTTCCGTCACTCACACACACACACTTCTTCACTCCTCTTGATAGGATATCTTGCGCATCTCGCCTAGGCGGTGGCGTGCGGCCCCGAGGGCGTTCTCCAGCTGTAGGATCTCGACCTGCTGTTCCATCTCGCGGACCTTGAACTCGTGTGGGCCGAGCTTGGCGTAGTCGACCTGGTCCTCGCCGGCGCCGGCGCCCTCCATGCGCTCCTTGATCATGGCCTGGACCTGGCGGACCAGGGAGCGGCAGGCGGCGCCGACGGCCTTGGAGGCGTGCTCGAGGGCCTCCTGGTTCTTGCTCCTAAAGGCGGCGGCCTTGACGCGGGAGGCGGCGACGAGCTGGGCGGTGGAGGCGGCGACATCGTTGGAGGCGACAATGAGCTGCTCGGGGCTGTTGCGGGCCGAGAGCACGCCGTCGGCCGTCTCGATCAGGGTGTTGGTGGAGGTGGCGACGGCCTTGGCGGCCGAGAGGAGGCCCTCGGTCCAGCGGTTGTTCTTCTTGTAAAAGGCGGTGGGCGACGACGACCCGCGGCCGGCCTGGACAATCTCCTCCTGGGTGGCGCTGGCGGCCTTGATGAGGCGGGCGATGGCGTCGGTGATGGCCAGGGCGGCGTCCAGGAGGGAGTCGTGGACCTTGAGCTCGTACGTCGAGTAGCCGTCGCGCGGCTTGCTCCGGAGCTTGGCGAGGCGGGCGGCGGCGGCGGCGATGGCGTCGGCGGCCCTGCTGAGCTCCGACTCGACGAGGGCGCCCAGGTTGTTGTTGTGATCCAGCTTCCCAAAACCGGGGGCCATAGACTCGACGAGCTTGTTGAGCCGCTGGAGCCCGAGCTGCACGTCGTTCATGCTGTTGACGACCACGTCCGTCTTCTGCAGGGGGTCCATGCCCTCGAGGCGGAAGCTCTGGAGGCCGCGGAAGAACTTGACGGTGGCGTGGGCGGGCTGGCGGGCGCCGGCGACGAGGGCGTCTGCCTTGTTGTCGTCGGCAGCAAGACGGACGAGGCCCTTTGTGTTGTTGCAGACGTCGGCGATGGAGCTGGCGTAGACGGTGACGGCCCTGACGAGGTCGGCGTAGGCGGCGGCGCCGGGCCCGTCGGCGATGAAGTTGTTGAAGGCGGTGGCGAACTCGACGGCGCTGGCCGAGGCCTTTTCGACCTGCGAGAGCACGTACGAGGGGGAGGCGTTCTGGTTGCCGGCCTGCATGGTGGAGTCGAGCTCGTACAGGGCGTCGTCGACGCGGGCGACGCCGCTCTGGAGGACCGCGTCGATGATCTCGCTGATCCTGTCGAGGTTGGCGGCGACGAGGGCGTCGAGCTGGCCGTCGAGGGCGATGTCACCCTGTTGCTGCTGCTCCTCACCCTGCTGGGCCCCGGCCCGGAGCTCGTTGAGCTCGACGAGGGCCTGGTCCATACCGGCCTTGTAGACCTCGAGCTCCTCGTCCTTATCGCGCAGGAGCTGCTCGAGGTCGGCGCCGCCGCTGCGGATGCGGTCCTGGGCCTCGCCGAGGGCGCGGGTCTTGTCGCGGAGGGCCTGCTCGAGGTCGGCCACCTCGCGGTTGTAGCGGGCGAGCATGGCGGAGAGCTCGGTGCCCTTTGCGCGGTCGGCGTCGTCGGCGCGGTCGAGGGCCATGCGCAGCTCGCGGCGCAGCTTGTCGAGCTCGTCCTTGTTGGCGCCGCCCAGGCGATCCCTCTCGTGGAGGGCGCGGTCGCGCTCGCGGATCATGTCGGCGAGCTCGAGGTTCTTGGTCTTGATCTCGCGCTCGAGCTTCTCGCGGCGGTCGACGGCCTCCTGGGCGGAGGCGGCCTTCAGCTGGGCCGACTTGAACTTCTGAAGCAGGTCGAGGTGCTCGTGGCGGAGCTGGGAGTAGAGCCTGGCGAGGGCCTCGTACTTTGTGCGCCACGTGTTGACCTGCTCCTGGAGGGCGCGGATCTGGTCGTCGCGGCTGGCGACCTGCTGGCCGTGGGCGGCCTGGAGCTGCAGCAGCTCGGCCTCGAGGCCCCTGACGCGCTGGTCGTACTGCTGCAGCATGAGCTGGTCGCGCTCGTACTGGGCGCGGGCGTTGAGGTTCTCCTGCTCGAGCTCGGCGAGGCGGCCCTGGGTGAGAGACTGGGCCTGCTGGGCGCGGAGGGCCTCGGCCTGCAGGCGCTGCTGCTCGGCGAGGCGGCGCTGCTGGTCCTCAAAGTCGCGCTGGGCCTGGAGGGCGGCCTGCTGCTGGGCCTGCTGCTGGGCGAGCTGCTGGGCCTCGAGGACGCGCTGCTGCTCCTCGTACTCGCGGTTCTGGCGGTCGAGCTCGCCCTTCCAAAACTCCGAGATCTCGCCGGGCTCCTCGGCCTTTGGGGAATGCTGGGGCGGGGTCGGGGCGCGCTCAATCTCATGCTTGGGGCGGTCGGGCAGGCGGGGGGCGGCGGCATCGTCGTCGTCGGTGGCGAGCAGGTTGGGGGGGTCCTGGGGCAGCTTGGGGATGGTGACGAGGCTGGTGAGGTAGCGGAGGTTGGAGCACTCGTAGTAGAACTTGACGAGGCGGTAGTGCTGTGCGTCGTAGCGGGCGCGGAGGGGGCCGAGGGCGTCGTCGGCGTCGCCCGTCATCATGGAGTGCATGGCGCGCAGCATGCTGGTGATGAACCTGTAGATGCCGTAGCTCTCTGCGACGAGGGGCACGAGGGCCGAGATGCGGCACTCGTTGTTGCCGACGTTGCGGAAGTGGGAGAAGATGAGCTTCTGGAACTGGTCCATCTTGTCCTGGAGGGTCATGAGGTCGGTGATGGTCTCGTAGCCCTCGTTGGGGTCGTTGGTGGCCTTGAGGCTGAGGTACTCCTCGTACTCAAAGGTGCCGTTGAACTCGGGGTGCTGCTGGTGGAACGAGAGCTTGGCGAGCAAGAAGTAGACGTACTCGCGGATGAGGGGCCCGTACCCGCGCATGCCCTCGCCGCCGCCCATGCCGCGGTTGAGGCTCTCTATCCACCCGCGGCTGGCGAGGGCCTCCCGGATGACGTGGGGGTGACCCTCCTGGAGGACCTTGTGGATGGTGATGAGGGCCTTGAACGTCTGGACCTCGTCGGCGAGGATAGGCTGTCTGTTGGGTGTTAGCCATGAACAAGGAGGGAGGGGGAGAAAAAGTCCATACACCTTGAGGCCGGCCCAAAAGGACTGGCCCGACTTGTGGTCCCATGTGTAGACGATGCAGCTGCGCACATGTTTTCGCTTGGGGGCTGTCTCGTCCGGGCTGGTCGCCTTCTTGATGTTGATGGCGAGCTCCGTGTCGGACCTGCGGCGGGGTCAGCATTGTATGTCCCCAACAAGAGAAGCAAAAGGAGGGGCTGCGCCGGAACACGCACTTTGTATGGTCGAGGCTGCGGATGGTGGCCATCTCTGCCGGCGGCCACCGCGGAGAAAGGGGGGGGCGGGCCTCGCGGGATCTTGTTCAGGGGGAGCGAGGATGGATGTACGGACTCGACGCGGAGGGCGCGGGGAGGGGCGAGTCGGTATCTCGAAGGAGGAGGAGGAGGTTGCGCGGATGTCGAGAGAGGTAGACAGACAGGGACAAAGGGCGGTAGGTCGGTCGGTCGGTCAGTCGAGATGCGTAGGGACAAGGAGAGAATGTGCGCAAGATGGCACAAGATGTTGTGATTGTTGTGGTAGTCGAAAGGCGGCGGTTCGCGATGGATGGTTTCGGTGTGACGAGGAAAAAAAGGGACGCGGGTTCACCTGCAAGGTCACGTCAGGGGCTAAAGTAGAGGCCATGTAAGTCCCGGCCTCGGCTCATCCCTTTGCATCCAGCCAATCACATGTCGGGGAATGTGCCCAGGCTTTGTAGACAACAAAGTCGTGAGCCATCACAAGCCATGCTTGGGGGTTGATTGTTGTAGGAGAAGGAGAGGGACAAGTCGATCAACAGAACAATTTCTCTTTTCAAAAAAGTGTCTTGGAGAGATGCAAGAGCAAACAAAGGCCGGCAGCCGGAGGAGAGACGGCAGATGGCGGTGTTGGATCTGCAAGCGAGCCGGAGACGGCTGTGTGAGTCAAGAGGTCCTCTTTTTTCCTTCGGGGGGGCTTGTAAGGCGTGACTCACAGGTGTGCGCGAGAAATGAAAACTGCTTCATCAGGACGACGACGACGACGATGAAGAGGAAAAGATGATGATGCAGGGCTTCACACGCATGCTCGTCCGTCTACATACCTGTACCATTGCCCCGCCTCCCTCCGGATGCGTCTGTCATCTCATGCGATTGGACCCTTGGGAGGCCGCGTGGGCACAGATAGACTTTGAGGGGTAAGTCAGCCCGTGGATGTTCTGTAGACACGCAGCCGGGTGATGAACCACGGCTATAGTAGCAACTCATGGGTCCAGCGAGGCTCTGCAACTCACGGGGATCTCTGTCGGCAGCCGTCCTGAATGAGGATCGACGGCCGCGCCCCACCCATGGTGTGCATGCGTGAATGTGGTCTGGTAGTGTGCACTTACCTCTGTACCGTGGCATGCCGATCCAGCTGCATCCTCGCCTCGATCGTCCAAACCGCTGGAAGAGAGGGAAAGGGGACTTGGGCAGGGCAACTTGGCAGGGCAACTTAGCAGGGCAATTTCGGGAGAGATGGCAAAATCAAACGAGAGGTGGAGGGCAGGACATTGGGGGTAGGCAGAGGCAGACAGAGGGCACAGCAGGCCAAGACGAGATGAACGGATTCTGGCAGAGGGCATCGTCCTGCGACAGCGATTGGGTCTGCAACATACCTAGAAAGGTCCACATGGGCCCGGGAGCCATCCTGGGGTTCTGCGGAGGGGATCTCCATCCCTGTCGCCTCGTGCTTTGTATCCGCCTCTGACATGTTTCAGCAGCCGTACAAGACCACAACCACCCACGCACATCATCACCACCCTTGATGGAGGAGGAATCGCAATTGAAGATGGGGAAGGATTGGGCAGAGGCAGGAGTGTGCATCATACCTACCTGATTCGTCCATGACATGTTTCAGCAGCCGTACAAGACGACGCACCACCACCATCCTTGACGCGGCACATGAAGCCGATGGAGGATCGGAATTGAAGATGGGGAAGGATTGGGCAGAGGCAGGGGGGGTGTGCATCACTTACCTGGCTCGTCCATAATACATTTCAGTAGTAGTCAAAGACCACATCACCACCCGAAGCCGATGGAGGATCTGAATTGATGGGGAAAGATGGGGCAGAGGCAGGGGAGAAGGGAGTGTGCATTACTTACCTGGCTCGTCCACGATACCTTTCAGTAGCCGTCAAAGACCACACATCACCACCATTCTTGACGCGGCACACGAAGCCGATGGAGGAGGATCCGAATTGACGATGGGAGATGGGCAGAGGCAGGGGGTGTGCATCATTGTTGTTGTTGTTGTTGTTGTCAAAACAATGAGGATTGTTGAGAGAAGAAGAAGAGAAAAAGAGGAGGAGGGAGAAAGATTGAGGGGATTCAAGGAATCGTCTCTGAAACGGGAGTTGTTGTTGTCAAAACAATGAGGTTTGTTGAGAGAAGAAGAAGAGAAGAAGAGGAGGAGGGAAAAGGATTGGATATTTAAACCAGAGCTCAACAACAATCGCACCTGCTCCCAAGAACAGCAGCAACAAAGATTTGGAAGGCATCATGGAGAGGAAGAGAGAGCAAAGGGCGCTAAGCAGGGTAAGGGACAGTGTCTACAGGCTCCTGTGGACACGGACTCATCTGCAGGTGTCTGGCAGGGTCTCTACTGTGTGCCCAGCACGGACATTCCTAGCCCCTTCCCACCTGTGCCCCTCTATTGTGCCTCCCTGCACATCAGGAGCAGCTGCTCCTCCCTTTGATAGCAGCTTCCCCTTGGGAAATGTTGGGGGAGCTGGGCAGGAAGCTGTGGCCAGAGCTGCAGGTACACACTTTCCAGTGGACACCATGCATGTACCATCAGTCAGAAGAAGGCAGCCACAAGGGGGAGAGCCTGGCAGGTTCTATAGAGAGCATCAATGATGAGGAGAGGCTTGAGGACAGGTTCTATAGAGAGCAGCACAAGGCACATCACCACAGAAGGAGGGGGGAGGAAAAGAGAACCTCTTCCACAGGAGAGACTTGGCAATGATCAAGGGCAGATCCTATAGAGCAGCACAAGGCATATCACCACAGGAGAGACTTGGGATCAATGATCATCAGAGAGTCTGGCAGGTTCTATAGAGAGAGCAACACAATCTCATCATCGAGGTCTCTCGTCGTCAAGGTTCTCTTGTCATCAAAGTAGTCTCGTCGAGGTGGTCGATAGTCTCGTCGTCAAGGTAGTCTTGTCGTCAAAGTAGTCTCGATGGCAGCAGGGGTTCCTGCCTCCCAACAGGCCATCATTACGCTGGTGGTCCTATATGCGGCCGCAGCAAGTCTCTGCCCGGTGTGTCGGGTTGGGCGCAGGACGGCGGGGTTGGGGGTGGCAGCCGGGAGCGAGTGTGCGGGGACCAGTGCGGAGGCTGGAGGACGTGTGTTGAAGGACGGCTAGGCTAGACATGCGGGTTATTACCATCCTACTCTATCTAATCTACTCTATTCGAAACATGAACGAACCTCTAGTATGTGGGCGGGCAGTACAAGAAATCAATGCGGGCGTGGCAGCCGGGGCGAGTGTGCGGGGACCAGTGCGGAGGCTGGAGGACGTGTTGAAGGACGGCGGAGGTTAGAAGACTTTTGATTTTCTGGACTGCTCACATCATTACACTTGGTGGTTATGGTCTGTCGGGTTGTGCGCGGGACGGCGGGTTGGGCGTGCAGCCGGGGCGAGTGTGCGGGGACCAGTGCGGGACGTGTGTTGAAGGACGGCTAGGCTAGACATGCGGGTTCTATCTAATTCCGCCACCATCCTACTCTATGAATGAACCTCTAGTATGTGAGCGGGCAGTATAAGAAATCAATGCTCGTCCTCTTCAGCCTGCTTTTCTCCCTGATATATCACATTCAGCCCGCCTTCTCTCTGACATCAGCCCGCCTTTCTCCCTGACATCAGCCCGCCTTTCCCTGACATCAGCCCCCTTCTCCCTGACACATCATCCAGCATGAACCAGCAAGAACCCCCCGACAGCCTGCCTCCTTTTCCCACCGAGGCTGATGGCTACGCTTGTTTCGGAGACGAGGACGACCCAGACTTTGAGCGGGACGCCAGGGAGCTCTGGGACAAGGCCATGGCCAAGCTGTGGAAGCCGCCCGCCATCATCAAGAAGCCTGTATGTCAGTCTCCATGCTTTCTATATCCTGACTGACTGACATCCCCCCAGCTGCGCATCTGTAACCTCCCCGAGGACCAGTGCCCCACGCCGGTCCAGACCTTCTTCATCACCAACCGCCCCACGGTCGAGAACCCGTTCCCCACGCACTACCACCAGCTCGACGCCGCCTGCCCCATCGGCAGCAGACACGAGATCCACTGCGTCTTCCCCTCCCCCAGGGTGCCCCAGTGCATCATCCCCTGCTCCGTCAAGCACCAGTGCTGCCGCACCAGGGTCTGGCCCCCCAACAAGACCCTCCGGAAGCCCGGCACTATCGTCGCCATGGGCCCGCCGGATAGTAATGATGACCAGGGGGAGTCCTCCTCCTCCTCCTCCGCCGTCGTCGTCAGGCCAGGGAGCGGCGTCGTCCCCCGCAACCGGCAGCCGCCCCAACAAAACCCGAGGGAGGTCTACGCCTCGCTCCCCGTCACCGTCCGGCCCATGCGCTTTGATGCCGCCTGGAACAATGACGAGATGGGCCGGCGGGCGTACGGCGTGGGCGAGAGGGACGACGTGACCGCCGACGGCGAGTGGGACTATGCCACGGCGAGCCTGGAGGGGACGGCAGGGGATCTTGTCAAGGGGGGCAAAGCAGAGGAAGCAGAGGAGGAAGCAGAGGAAGCAGAGGAAGAAGAGGAGGCAGAAGAGGAGGAGGAGGAAGCAGAAGCTGATGTCTTTGGCGATAGGCATTTGGAAGAGTAGTTTTAGCCACCGTATCTGGTGGATCCATCTCGGGTTGGAAACAAGCCTTGATTGGCAATAACCTTTGAGGGTTCAATAGAATGCCATTATTTACAGTTGGGCAACGCGTTGCGGTCAGTGCAGCAGGTCGTACTCCTGATGCCCGACCGTCCACTATCGTTTTGTACCATGTTACCTCCGTGCGCGGCGTAGGAAACCATGTCTCGTGCTACCATGTCCCGCCTGCCTATAGATTTCCCCTCAAGCTTCCCATCATGTACCATGTTGTAGACCACTTGATAAACGAGGCCGGCGCCGAGATCCATCATTGTACCTCCAGGCTTTGGACCTGACCAGAGTGTGGTGTCCTTGCTCTTGTCTGGTCCGTAGACCCGATCTGCAATGGCAGTCGAGCCGACCCGGTCCACACGTCCGACCTTGTCCATCCTGTCCCAGCTGTCATCCGACCGGCAGTCGTCAACCGTGCCTGGTACCGCGTGCATCGGGACCATGCTTCTTCTGCTCGTCGTGTGGCTCCGTCTCGTCAAAGAGTCCTCTACCTCTCGGGATGGGAATCGGGAATCGCGACAGGCTGAGCGTATGGTTACGCCGCGGGGGGATAGTATCGTTGGGGGTTCTGTTTTGTTTCGGGACAGCTTAGATTCTGTTTTGTTTCGGGACAGCTTAGATTCTGTTCTGTTTCGGGACAACTTAGATTCTGTTCTGTTTCGGGACAACTTAGATTCTGCCTGCGAGAAATCCAGGGACGGAGGGGGGTCTTTCACTTACCGGAAGACGCTGAACAGCAACAGTCCCGTCGTGCTGCTGGAACACTCAACAGCGTCATGCTCGCTGGAACACTCAACAGCCGTCATCCTCGCTGGAACACTCAACAACAGTTCCACTGCATGTCAGTCAGTTGGTGCAAAAAGAATGGAACCCCTGTTATCTGGAATAGGCTGTCCTGCTATCTGGAATAAGCTGTCATATGGCGCGACTTGCAATGTCACAGGGGTGGAGAGCCTGTTGTCCACTGGAGCTTGACCGCTATTCCTGGCCTGATAGGGGTATAGCCGCCTATAGCCGAAAATTTATAGTGGCACACCAGACACTCCCAGGACACTTCCTGAGGACATATAGAGGTAATCTAGATCAGTAGCATCCTAGTGAAAGATGTCCAAGGAGGTGCCACCTCTCCTGATGTGTACTAATCATCATAGATGCACACACTGCAGCATCACCAAGCAGCATCACCACTGCCTCCCCAACACAGCATGCTGCCTTCCTTCCTCTTTGTCCCCCAGGTCCGTGCATAGAGCACAACAGAGTGCCTTCCCAGTCTACCCTTTGGTCCAGGCAGCAAGACATATGCAAGTCACCAGCCTGCAAGACCTTGCCCAGGAGTGACTTTGCCCCTCATATCCTCCTTCCCACTGCATCTCTACCCCTCACATCTTCCTGCCCATTGCATCTTTGCCCCTTCCCATCATGAGATAATGACAGGCAGTCAATGACAGGCAGTCCTTCTCTTTATGGCTCACTGGGTGGCACCTGCAGGAAAGCTCAGCTCTTGATCTCGCACTTTTCTTCTCCCTCTTCCTCTTCCTTTTCTCTTCCTCTTCTCTTCTCTTTTGTCCCAACAACAACTCAACACTGCATCACCACATTCCACTCTTCATGAGCTTCATCATGCTCTGTCTGTCTCCACCTCCACCACCCTCATCTGTCTCCAGGCACTGACAAGCACCAACAGACTCCTGAGCCCATCCTCCCTGCACAAGGTGTGATGCCACCAGGCACTCGGTAATCCGTACGTTTTCCCTCGTCCTTCAGAGTTCGCCTGCCCTGTCGTGGCTTGTGGCCAATCTCCATCTCTGGCCGTTCGTGCATCTCGCGTTGAGCAAGTTGTTCCCCTCCTCCTCATTCCAAGAGACCAGTCACGCCGGCTTTATTTTCTCTAACGGTTCGTGGATCTCGCGCTGAGCAAGGTGTTCCCCTCCTCCTCCCCGTTCCAAGAGACCAATCACACCAGCTTTGCTTTCTCTGCGTTGAGCAAGGTGTTGTTCCCCTCCCCTCCCTAAAGACCAATCACACCGGCTTGCTTTCATCGCTGACCATTTGTTTTGTCCCACAAGGCCGCGGTGCGCACCCAGAGAGCTGTTACCCTCCTCCTCCACGAAGCCTCCCGAATACCCCCCACCCTAAAGCGTCCCGTTCAAGCAAGGTCAGTGGTACGCCGTTCCTCTCGAGGCCTTGACATTGTCCACTGGCGAGAGAAAGGGGTGCAAAGGCGTGCCCCATGGCCGCCCAGGTGTGTAGCCTCTGTTTTGTCCTTGTTCCCGGTTCCGTCCCCCTCGTTGCTTCTTGTTCCCCGGTGACACAAGACACAACAGCACTGTCGGCGGTATGTTTGGTGTCCAGTATCCCGTGGCCCAAGGGCTTGTCCTCGGAAGCATGCGGTCGGACAAGCCCGGACCTCCCCATCTCACATCCCCCCCTCCCCCACTTCTCTGGTAAGTGTCCTACGTCATCCTGCAATGCTGCCCAGTCTCCTCAAAGTCGACGGTGTGCGTGGGTTTCTCTTGTGCTGATTTGACCTGTGTTGTGATCATATAGTCATTCCCTCCCCACCTCTGGTCCGTGTCCTTTTGGGATGCACGCCACCCTACAATGCTGCCCAGTATCCTCAAAGTCGACGGTGTGCGTGGGTTTCTCTTGTGCTGATCTGGCCTGGGTTGTGTTCATATAGGTCTCGGTCTCGAACCTCCTCCCGCCGTCTCCCCGCCTCCCCGCCTCCCGAAACCCTTTGAAAATACCCCCGGAAGGCAATGAACAATCTCTTTTGTGAGGGAATCCCGTCGCGCAGGGCTGCGGAGAGATGGAAAAGTGGCCGCGCTGCCTTTGGGTCGTGTCGCCGTCCTGGCCTCGTCCGCACATGATCTTGGAACTACCCGAAAGCTGATGTGAGCAGGAAACCCAGGGACACCTCTGAAGGATGATGAATCATTTGTACTGACCGACGTCTGGCTGCGTGCAGCATTGCTTCTTTTCCTGACAATGTCGCGACGGTGGTTGGTATGTCTCTTGGTGTCCTCCTTCAGCCCCCCGCATCTCTCGAAACCTCCCCGTCAGTCCAGGGACATCTCTGAGAGAGATTCTGTATCGTTTGTACTGACATCTGGCTGCATGCAGCATTGCTTTATTCCCTGACCGTGTCGGGACGGTGGCATGTGTCTTGTTGGCCTCCTTCAGCCTTGGCCCCCTCCCGCATCTCTCTCGAAATCCCCCCGCGTCATGTCCAAAACAACCCGGTGGCACTTTTCACGGTGCTGGCCATGTCACGGGGATGCCCCAGAGTGGTGGCAAGGGACTGCGTGGATTGCCCCGCCCTGTGTAACCTTCCTCCTCCCCCCTCCAAACACCCGACACGGCCTCATGCTGCCCCCCCAGAAGTTGTGGACAAGAGCTGACGAGACGTTCAGGAGATGGATTCCTGACCGAATCGTTGTCACCCCTACAGGTATGGCCTCGTGGGGACGTCATGATGTTGGACCATGCCCTTTGTCTCTCCCAAGCACGCGCAGCCCTGGACGCGCCTTCATGTCGCGGACCCACAATCCAGCCCGGATCCCCTTACAGACACCTGCGACATGTACGCCTCAATTATTCTCATGATGTAGGCCATTTCTTTTTGGCTGCGGGCGGATTGCGTGGACGTCGGTGCACCTGCGTGTCTGTCCTCGCCTAGAGCTGCCCCGATGCCCTTACCTGCGAGGGTGATCTCGACCCCCCCCCCCCCTTCGTCCCGAGCATGTCGCGACAGTTTCTCGAGCAGAGAGGTTTGACAGATGCACCGACCTACAGCATCCCATTCTCCCCCGGGGGATGCACTGGTCATGTTGGTGTGCCTTCTCACTTGCTCACGCAGGCTCTCTCCCTATTAACACCTGCAGAAGATGACCACCGGGGCCCGCGCGTTTGTTTGTCTACGGACCAGAGGTGCACTCCCGTTGATACCTACAGAAGATGACCAATTGTCTACGGACCAGATCGATGAGCCCACCCTACTATCGTACATCAATTCACACTGTCATGCATCAATTCACACTGTCATGCATCAATTCACACCATTCCTCCTCTATGGCTCCGATGAGATGCACTTCTCTTCCTCTGTTTGCCTTCTTTTTCTTTCCAATTCTCCCCTGCCGGCATGCTCAAATCCCTGGCCGGCCGGCCTACCTACCTCTCTGCCGTCCCCCCTCCTCCTCCTCCTCCTCCCAGCCCCCCTCAAAGGCTCTCTCTCAACCCCCCACTCTCTCCGCGTCGAGCCCGCGAAAGACCCGGACGCCCATGTGAACCCCTACCCTACTTTACACCCCCCCCGGTCCTCCTTGATCGGACTCCCTCCTCCGCGGAGTTTCTCTCTCTCTTTCTCTCTCTCTCTCTCTCCGTCTGTCTACAGTACATGGCCAGGTTCCCCCCCCCTCCCTGTTGATCAAGTGGACAAAAGACCGGGACCATGTGCGCAGCCGAAAAATTTCCTAAACAAGTTTAGCCCAATATAGAAAAACAAACAAACAAATTCTAGGGCACATCATTCGTTGCAGCCCGCGCCTCCTCCATCTGCGTTGAAACTCTCCCTGGGCGCCTAGGCAGGCGGGTGGCCGGCCAGAGGGGGGAGGTGAATACGCGACGAGGTGTGATTGTGGCTTGCAGGCGGAACAAGGCGATGCTACATGGACCTTTTGGTGTTTTTTTTTTTGCTGCCCAACAAAAGCAATACTGCACATCATTAACCAGCGGTGAGGCCTTGTGTTACCCGGCCACGTCGCAGCGAGGCCATGTCGCCTGCCTATGCACCTTTGGCCTTTTTTTTTTTTTTTTTTTTGGCTTCTGGCGAGAACAAGTATCATGCAACCTTTGCCCTTTTTCTTGCTTCTGGCGAGAACAAGTACCATACACCGTGCGCCCATCTCCCTCGTCAGGTCTCTGTACAAGTCTCTATTGTACCCTTTTTTTTTCTTCTTTCTTTTCTTTTTCCTCTTTTCTCTAGGCATGTCTCAAGACTCTGCAGAAAAGGCGGGCCCCGCAGCAGCATCGCGCGTCTCAGGTAGAGGAGGGGCGGGGAGAGAGAACCTGTCTGTGGGTGTGCGCGAGGGACAGAGACTGAGCTTCCGTCTTCGCCCTCCTCCCCCCTCCTCCTCCTCCTCCCCGCACGTCTGCCCTGCGGTACAATCAGGTCCCTCTCCTCCCTCTTCGTCCCCGGTCTCTCCCTCTCTGCCTCTCTTGTGTCTTCTCCCTCTTGTCCATCCTCCTCCTCCTCAGAACTCGTCTATATAAACCTCCTTCCTCTCCTCCCCTTTCTGCTCTGGATGAAAAAGAGACAGATCATCAACAGCAACAGCAACAAGAACAAGAAGGAGTGAGTTTGCCCCTCACATCCTCCTTCCCATCATAAGATAATCACAGGCAGTCCCTTCTGTTATAGAGTACAGCAGAGTGCCTTCCTAGTCTACCCTTTGGTCCAGGCAGCAAGACATATGCCAAGTCACCAGCCTGCAAGACCTTGCCCAGGAGTGACTTTGCCCCTCATATCCTCCTGCCCATTGCATCTTTGCCCCTTCCCATCATGAGATAATTACAGGCAGTCCCTTCTCTTTATGGCTCACTGGGTGGCACCTGCAGGAAAGCTCAGAGCTCTTGATCTCGCACTTTTCTTCTCCCTCTTCCTCTTCCTTTTCTCTCCCTCTTCCTCTTCTCTCCCTCTTCTCTTTTGTTTTGTCCCACCAACAACAACAACAACAACAACAACTGTTGCCCATCAACACTGCAAAGCTCCAGAGCTCTTGTGATCTCGCCCTCTTGTTCTTCTTCCTCCTCTCTTCCAACAAGAACAACAGCAACAACAAGAGCAACAAGAACAACAACAACAACAGCAACAACAACTCCTCACATTAGCCTACTCTGCCTTTTTATCTCTTTTTTTTTTCTCTCCCCTCCCGCAGCCATGTCTTCTTGGACGCCGGGCTCCCAGAACATGTTGTCTTATATGACATTCAGCCCGGTGGATCCTGACGAGATCCTCACGGTCTCGCCCTCGCCCTCGCCCCAGCCCGCGCCGTTGAGGTCGCCCTCTCTCCAGCCCTTGTCCCCCTCTCTCCAGCTCTTGTGCCCCTCTCTCCAGCTCTTGTCCCCCAACAGGCCCGACTCCGGGCCCGAGTATGACCACCCAGAGCCCGACGAGGATGCGGGCATCAACCCACCCCCGGCCGGGCAGCCAGCCGACCCGCCCCTGCCCCAAGGTATGTGTACCCCATGTTGGCGCGAGAATGGTACGTGGGCGGAACTGCTTATCTGACTCTTGGGTGCCACAGCAGGAACCACGCACAACAGCAGCGACCCGCTGCCGACACCAAATTTCAGCCCGTTTGACGCCCTGGGCCTGCCCATCAGGGCCTTCTACTCCCCTGACGCGCTCCTGCAGGCGAGGGACCGCGCCCTCTCCTACCGGCGCCGAGGCCCCGACAGCCAGAGCAGCTGCACCCACCATTGGCCCCGGCCCTGGCACATCCGCACCGCATACGCATACCTCAGACTGTACTGCAGGACGGCCTATGCGGAATTCTTCGACTGGCCACAGACCTTCTTCCCCGGCGAGCCGTCCGACGCCGTCGTAGACGAGCTGCCCGCCCCCTTTTGGCAGTGCAACGGCTGCAAGCTTGTGCTGCGGGACCGTGACACCGTCGACGTCGAAGAACACGTCGAGCTCCAGCACGACGGCCAGATCTGTCTCGAGTGCTTCATCGTACGACCTCGCGACTTCTTCCTCAGCGACAGCACGGAAGCTGTCTGCCGCCCCTGCAGGGTACAGCCCGCCAGGACCCACTCGGCCTACGTCTCCCTCGACCCTGAGCTGGTGCAACAAGAGCAAACCCGCATCCGTAACCGCGGGCTCTATTATGACAACGACGACGACGACGACGACGACGGTGGCCATGGCTCCCACGACCACGGCCACGGCTCCTCCCACAGCCACGGCTCCGGTGACCACAGTGCCCACAGTCACGCCTCCCACGGTGACGCCTCCCACGCCCACACCCACGGCGACGGCGACGACTATATGGTGGATGCCTCTGACGACAACTACGCCTCTGACGGCAGTAACAACAACAACAAAAAGAAGATTGTCGTCTCCAACAAGGGCAAAGGCAAAGCCAAAGGCACGGTTGGTGGCCGCAGCCGTAACCATGACCAACACAAGTCACGCCGCAACCGCTGTCCCCTCTGTTATGATGAGTACGTCGCGGGCCACGGCAATGGTCACGGGACTGACTATTGCTGCAAGAGGGCCGCAGCGACGGCCGGGCGTTGGCACCGTCACGTTCCCGGCCACACGTGGCTTCACTGCCCCTGCTGCAGCAGCATCCTGGACACGGGCTCGATGCCGTTCCACCTGATCGAGACGCACTTCATCACCCTCTGCCGGCTCTGCGACGAAAAGCGCGCCCTCGGGACCTTGCCATTCCAGAAACACGTAAACAAGAAGCACCGCATCGACAAGTGTCCCTACTGCCCCGAGTACGTCTTCCGGGACTTCCTCGCCGAGCATCTGGTCTGTGCACACAGCTTCCGGCCGTGCACGAGGGCGTGTGACCTGGCCGCGGCCCGCGGCGACCTGGCCAAACACGTCCTGCACAAGCACGGCGCCCCCACGCCGTGTCACCACTGCGAGGTCAACACGTCGCCCGGCGACACCGAGAACCACCTCTTCCAGAAGCACTCCGGCGCCGTCTGCGACGCCTGCAAGGCCGTCGTGCCCGGCGACGACATGGAGGAGCACTTCAACGCCGTCCACCCCCACCAGGAGTGTGACGACTGCGACTGCGTCGTGCCCATGGCCGACATGGCCGCCCACAGGACCAAGGCCCACGGCCACCCCAGGTGCCCCCTGTGCGGCATCCTGACCCGCACCGTCCGGGAGATGCGCGAGCACCTCGACGAGGAGCACAACGACACCGCCTGTGCCGACTGCGGCGCCGTCGTCGAGAGGGACAACATCCTCGACCACCTCCAGGGCGCCCACGGCTACGTCCGCTGCACCGTGCTGACCTGCGGCATCCTCCTGCCCCCCGCCCGCGTCCACGAGCACCAGGAGAGGGAACACTGGCGCACCTGTATCATCTGCCAGGGCCGCTCCCACGAGACCTCCATCGCCGCCCACATGGCCTCCCACAAGGGCATCCCCTGCGCCATCTGCGGCTTCCTGTCCCCGGACCTCAGCACCCACTTTGCCCAGGCCCACCCAGAGGTCATGACCCTCCCGTGGGGGCCCGTCCTCCCCGACCCGCTACCCACGGCAGCAGCAGCAGCAGCAGCAGACCCTGCCCCTCCTCTTCCTCCTCCTTCTTATTCTTCTTCTTCTTCTTCTTCTTCCCGCCTCAGGGAACCCTACATCCCGCCCGTGGCCCCAGCCGCAGCAGCCCCTGCCCCAGCCACTGCCACAGCCTCTGCTGCAGCAGCCCCTGCCGCAGAAGCAGAAGCAGGTCCCTCCTCCTCCTCCTCAGCCGCCCCGAGGCCAACCAACAGGGCCTCGAGCAGACGCCCTCCCATGTCTGGAGCCGTCCGACAAGCGTAAGTCTAAAAAAGTGTGTGTGTGTGTGTGTCTCAGAGACAAGAGTTAACCCATCTGAACAGGGCCATCAACAGGACCATCATCAGGCACGCTCTTGTTGCCTGTAAGCAGTGCGGTGAGAGGATCCGTCCCATGAGGATGGCGGCGCACCTGAGGAGAAAGCATTCCAATGCTGCACCTGACAACGAGTAGTGGATCTCAACCTGTCTCTCTTTGTCATCATCATCTTGAGGTCAACCTGTCTCTTTTTTTTTCTTTTCTTCTTCACGCGGTCATTCCTCGAGGAATGCTGCATTTGACGAGTAGTGGACTTGAACCTGTCTCTCTTTTTTTCCTTTTTCTCTCTTCAATTCGTCATCATCATCTTGAGTTCAACCTGTCTCTCTTTTTTTCCTTTTCTCTCTTCAATTTGTCATCATCTTGAGGTTATTCCTCGCATGTCCTTCCCTTGATGGTGCTTATCATCATCATCATCATTGGAAGGCATGTGAGCGCCGTGGAAGTTAGGGGAACTATATAAATAATCAAACATGATTATCAACATTTTTATTCTCATTGGTAGAAACCTTCAATAATAAGACTACCTTGAGCTCAATAAGACTATCTTGATAACAAGACCACCTTGAGCTCAACAATAAGACCACTTCAATGATGAGACTATTTCGAGGAGAGAACCTCGACGAGATAACCTCGACGACAAGACAATCTCAAGTTCAACAACAAGACTACTTCAACAAAATAGTGCCGAATGAATATCCGAGATTTCCGAAATAAGTCACTGCCAGGGCTTGCAGTAGCATTGCTGACATGTGCAACATAGGGACAACAAGGGCTATGCGCTAAAAAGGCCCTCTGGTCCGCCAATCCTGAGCTCAAGGGGGCATTTTGCTCTGCACCAACCAAATCTTGGTCAGTGAGAAGAGCATCATCTCCTCTCCTCGCTTATATAGCCTAGGACCAGGGTTCAGTCTTCCTTTAAGCATAGATACCAAGGATCTGGGCATTTGGTCTATGACTAACCAAGCTGTTCAGACCCAAGCTGTCTACACAGCCTGGTTCTTCGGCAGCCGTTGCTATCCCAAACAGGTCCAACTCATCTGGGCATTGGGTCACCAAACACCAGCAGCTCCCTGTTAGCATCATCAGAGACCAGCCTCGATCACGCATCACGCTGCAAGTCTAACTTCGGCCTATCACATCTCGCTGCTACGAAATCTAAAAGTCAAGGCTGCTTTGACCACAACAAAAAGCCTGGGAGGGTGGGCGCCTAATTTTCGGGCGGGATCTCCTTCTCGTTCAACTCCAAATGTAAATGAACCATATTAATACAAAATATCAAATCCCAGTTGTCGTCGTTATGGCTGCTTCAGCTCTGCCCCCGTCTGTACCGGCCACGCCTGCACCGCCCATTGTACACAGGGCCGCGGCTGTAGTCGAGTGGATCGATCTCGAAGTCAACCCTCGATGCTCTCGCTACCTCACTGGTCTGAAGCCCGCCTCTGTCACATTCAGTCTACTCTACAGCGAACAGCAGCACGAGGCTGCTCTGTTCATCCGGGTCTTGCTCCAGCAGTCGACTGAGAGAAAAAAGGAAGAACAGGTGTATATTCTAATTGATCTGTCAAATATTATACTGCTTATGCAGGATCTAGAGCACAGCATCCCGGAGAAGAGTACAGCTGCTGTTCTCGACGGTCCCACAATATGCCTCCGCCTGGTGCTGCATAGGCCTGTTAGCATCATCGGGTCCTCTGATCTGGCCCTGCAAAGCTCTGAGCTTCTGGGTTCCCTGGAGCTACTAGCGCGCCAGACTATCCTTGCTATCCATATCTCTCTATCCTAGATCTCAAATATAGAAATATTGCAGCAAATCTGTTAGGCAATAATAGATAGATCTTTTAGGTAGAATTAGAGATTAATTAAGAGTTTATATAAAGATAATATTATTATTATAATTAAATATTTAAGCTATTATTCTTTTAGAAGCAATAAGAGAAAAAGAGAGAATAATAATAATAATAATAACTATTATATTATAATTTCTTTTTTGCTTTTATATTTAGTAGTTTAGATAATTTTATTGCTATTTTTGCTTATTATATAAAAGTTATTTAAGAAAATGCAGAAAAAGTAGTAATATAATATAAATATAATAAGCAAAATGCTAATAATAGCTATTATTAGTATTTTAGCTAAATTTCTTATTTAGCAAAAAGCAAATATAAATATTTTTCTTTTATAATAGTAAATATATTTAAATAAAACCTTTATTTATATTAATAAAAAGGTTTAAAATATAAAGATTTATATTATAAAAAAGCTTAAAAAATATTTTAATAATAAATTATAAAATTATAAATAATATATTAAGAATTTTATTTATAATAATATTATTACTTTTTAATATAAGCTTAAAAAGATAATTAAAAAATTTATAAAATATAATTTAAATCTTAAAAATAATTATTAAAAGAATTTTAAAAATAAAATTAAGCAAATATATTTAAATAAGCTAAAAGATAATTTAAAAAGCAATTTTATATTTATTATTTTTTTTAAATAAAAGAAATTTTTTATTTAAAGCTAATTATAATAAATTAGTAATAAACTATTATATTTTAATAAATATTTGCTAATTTCTTTTTTTAATCTTAGCTTTAATAATAAAAATAATATAATTTTATTATATTTTTAATATTTTAATAAACTAAAAAAGCTAAGATTATAAATAATATTTTTATAAGTTTAATATAAGTTACTATTAAAGCTTATTTATATATAATAAAAATAAATAATTTATATAATTTTAAAAATAATTTAAGATTTTAATATAAGCTTTGCTTAAAAGCAATGCTTTTATATAATATTAATATAGCTATTAAGCTATTATAATTTTAGCTAGCTTAAGCTAATTTATATATATAAGAGAAAAAAATAATAAGTTTAATAAAGAAAAAAAGAAAAATAAATTTAATAGATTTTTTAAAATAGCTTATACTCTTTTATCTTATTTATATACTTTTTTTTATTTTAATAATTACTATTTTCTATTATTAAATAATTATTTAGTTTTATTTTTTGCTTTTTATTTATTTAATATTTAGCTTTTAATTTTTAGCTAAATAAAGTTTTTTATTATTATTGCTTTTAAACTAGAAATTTTTGCTAAATTAAATATATTATTTAATTTATTTTATATATATTTTCTTTTTACTTTATTTGCTTTTTTAATTTAAAATAAATACTATTATATATATAAATTAAAGCTTTTACTAATCTTTTTATTAAATGTTATAACTTATTTAACATTATTATAACTTATTTAATATGCAAGTTATAAAACAGGTTATAAGTAAATAAAAACTAAGTATTATAATTTAATATTAAACAACTTATAAGAATTATATAACCCAGGGTTAAGGTTATAAGCCAATTAATCAGAAAAGCTTACTTATGCTTATTAAGCTTTAATAAGTACTACTAAGTAGCAGTAAGCCTTAGTAAGCACTATTAAGCTATAATAAGCTTTAGTAAATATTAGCAAATTATATTAAAAGGCTAAATATATAAAAACATATTTATTACTATTAAATAAATTTAGTATATAACTTTTTAATTATTAATTTAAGTATTTATTTATTATATATTTAAATAGTTTTAAAAGCAGTAAATATTTGCACTTTTATTAAAACTTATATATTTTTATATTTAAGAATTTATAATTTAATATTACTCTTATTAGCATAAACCTAATTAGTACTTAAGGAATCTTCGGATAACTGCAGTGCTTATTATATAGCTATAATATATATTTAACAAAATCAGAAATTAAATATAAACTAATAATATAAGCTAGCTAAATAATTTCAAATTAATAATAAAATATAATTAAATTTATATAATATAAAAATAAATTAGCTAAGCAAAAAGCTAAATTAGCTTTATAATAAATATTAAATTATAAATATATTATTTTTATTAATAATAATATTTAATATTTTAAAAAGCATTTATTTTAATTTTTATATAAAAATAATAAAAAAAGTAATATTTAATTTTCTTTTATTATAAAAGAAAATAAATATTAAATTAAAATTTATTTTAATTTTATTTAATAAATAAATATTAATAAAAGAATATATTATAAAAGAGATTTTAATAGCTAAAAACTTAAAAAAATAAAGCTATAAGCGCTAAATTTTAATAAAATAAAAAAGTTAAAATATACTTAATTAATAGTTTTTAAATATAATATAAAATATAAAAGCTTTTAATAAATTTAAAATAATTTAAAATAATATATATTATAATAATAAATTAAAATTATAAAGAAAATAAATAATTATAAATAAATAAAATATTATTAATTTCGAAAAAATTAAAGTAGAAATATTTTATTTTTAAAAAAGAAAACTATATAAAGCAAAGCTATATACTATTACTAATAATTTTAATTATATAAAAAGCAAAATTACTTAAAAGCTATTTAATATAAGCTTATATTAAAAATAAATTATATATAAAATAATTAAAAGCTAAACTAATAATAAGCTTAATTAGCATTTAGAAAATCTTAAATATTATTTTTATTATAAAAGCTTTTATTATTATAATTAGCAAATTTATTATTATTTTTATTTTCGAATAAATTTAAATTAATAAAAGCTTGCTAATATATGAAATATAAGTTATATTTAAAGCAAAAAAAGAATAAAAACTAATAGAAAAGCTATATATAATTCGCAAAAAACAAATAAGAAAAGGAAAAAATAAGACTAAAGAACAATAGGTTAGCAAACTAGAGATATAGCTAGAAAAAGCAAAGGTTAAGGCAGAAACGCAGCTAGAAAAAGCAAAAGTTAATATAAAAGCGCAGCTAAAAAAAGCAAAGGTTAATAAAAAAGTAATAAAAGAAATAACTAGTATTTAAAACCTTTTTAACTTAAGGTAAATAGCTATTAGAAAAATATTAAAGCATATTTAAGCTAAAATATAAAGTAGTATAAATAAGAGTTAATATAATATTATAATATATATAATTTTTTTATAATAAACAGCTTTTTTCTAATAAGAGATTTTTTTAATTTTGCAAAACTATTTTTAAATAAGATTAGCTAAAATATAAATAAAATATAAAATAAAAGCAAACTTATAATAAGCTAACCTATATTATTATTTATATTAATAATATTTTTAATAAAAGTATAAGCTATATTAGAATTATATAATGCAAAGCTATGTTTAAATAAAAATAAATAATAAGAGATTTGTTTTTTATTTAAAGCTAAAATAAAAGCAAAAGAATTATTACTAAAAATTATAAAAAATAATAAACTAATTATAAATAATATTAGCAAAATAAGCAAATTAAATAAAAATTATAAATATAATTATAAATATAATAAAAATAAGCTTTTAATAAGTTATATTTAAAATATTATAAAATTAATAATAAATAATATATTAAGTAAAAATAAAATATGCTTTTTAGCTTAGCTAATTATTAATATAAGTATAAGTTAGCTTTATAATATAAATATTATTATAAATAAGCTTAATTAACTTGCTTTTAATATAATAAAATATTTTTAAATTTGCGAATTTATATAAATATTATTTATAGTAAATTTAAAATTAATAATATTTAATATAAGCTTGATTATAGCTATATTAATAATATAAAATCTTAATTTTTTTAAAAAATTTAATATTTTTATTTAAAAAGTTATTTTAAAATAAAAAAGCTTAATTATATAATAGCTTTATAGAAGATTAGATTAATAATAAAAGCAATTAATATATAATATTAAAATATATTATAATTAAAATAAATATAAATAGCTTATTTTTAAGTATAAAAAGAATTATAAAAGTAGCAAAAAAGCTTTTTATTATTAAAACTAATAGTTATAATACTAATATAGCTATTGCAAAGCTTATTAATTATATAATCAAATTATTAATAAGCTATATTAGATTTAAAGAAAAGTTATATTAATTATTAGTTTTGCTAAAAATTATAAGAGTATAATATAAAGAAAGAAAAGAAAAAGAAAAAATATAATTAAAAAGCGCAATAAGCGCAAAAGAACAAAAAAAGAATATTAAGAGAAAAAAAAATATAAATAAATAAAAAAAGAAATAATAAAGATTAAGCTTAATTTATAAGCATAGTTAAATTAATAAAGAAAAAGAAAAGCGCTAATTATAGTAAAGAAAAGAAATAAAATATAAAAGATTTAAAAGTATAAAAAAAATAAAAAATAAAAACTAAAATTAAAAAAAGAAATTAAATTAATAATAAAAATATAAAATATAAAATAATAAAAAGAAATATATTAATAAAAAATAATAATATTAAAATAATAAGCTAAATAAGCTAAATATAAAATTAATATATTATAAAATTAATAAATATATATATTAAAACTATTAAAAAAACTAATATAAAAATAATATATATATATTTTAAAATTATAAATTATTAAAAAAATAAAAATTAAAAAAAAGTTTTAAAAAATAAAATAATAAATTAAAAGCTAAAATTAAAAAATTATATTATAAATTTAATTTATAAATTTAAATATTTTAAAAATAAAATAATATTAAATTAAAATTAAATTAATAATAAAATAATATTATATTATTAAAAAATATAATTTATATAATTAAATTTAAAAAATTTTTAATATAATTTTTATAATAAAATAAAAATTTTATAAAATATTATTATAAAAAATTTAAAAATAAAAATAAAAATAAAATTTTTAAATAAAATTAATTAAAAAATTTTATAATATTTATAAATATAATAATTAAAATTAATAATTATTTTTATATATAATAAATAAAAAATTTTAAAAAAAATTAATTTATATAATATTTATAATAAAATAATAATAATAAAAAAATTTAATTTAAAAATTAAAATAAAATTAATTAATATTAAAATATAATATAAAATAAAAGAATTTATATTAATTTTATAAAAATTAATATAATAAATTATTAATATATAAGAAAATTAAATAATATTAAATATTATAATTATAAAAAATATAATTATATTATATAAAAATATAAATAATTTAAAAAATTATAATAATAATTAATTTAAAAAAATAATAAAAAAATATTTTTTAATAATAAAAATTAAATTAATTAAATAATAATATTTTATTAAAATAAATATTAAATTTTATTTTAATAATAAATATTTAATATATTTTATAATAAAAAAAAGCTTAAAATAATTTTTTAAAAAATATAAAAAAATATAATAATTAATAATAAATAAAAAAAGCTTAATTTATAATATAATATTAAATAATAATAATTTAAATTATTTTAATATTTTTAAAAAAAAATATAAAAATATAAAAATAAAAATATAAAATTATATTTAATAGCTTATTATTAAAAAATTTTTTAAAATAAATAATTATATAAATTATTATATTTTATTATTTTTAAAATAAAAAATAAATATATTATAAATAAAAAAATATTTATAATTAAAATTTAAATTAAAAATAAAATATATAATATATTAATTTAATATTAAAAAATTAAAAAATTTAAAATTAATTTAATTTATATAAATTTAAAACTAAAATTATATAATAAATTTTAACTTTTAAAATTAAAATAATTAAAGCAAAGCTAATAATTAAATTTATAGTAATAATTATAATAAACTTAAGTTAGCTTAAAAATCTTATAATAAGAAATAAATATAATAATTAGCTAAAATTAAACTGCTTTTGCTTTAAATTTATTTTGCTTATTTTATAGTAAATTTTTATATAAATTTATTTTAAATTTTATTTTTTTAAAGTTTTTCTTTTTTTTTAAGCTTTATTAATAAAGTTTATATTTAAATTTATCTTTTTTTATATTTAAAAAAATCTTTTTTATAATATTTAAATTTATTATATTTATAATATTTTATTATAATATTTATAATATTAATATTTATTTTTATAAATTCTTTTAAAAAAAAGCTTATTTTAGTAAAATATATTATAAAAATCCTATTAAATTAATATAATAAATATATTATTTTAAAAGCTTTATTAATTTTAATTAAAAAGCATTAAAAATTAAAATATATTTTATTTAAAATATTATAAATTTACTTATTAGCTTTGCTTTAATTATTTTAATTTTAAAGGTTAAGGTTTATTATATAATTTTAGTTTTAAATAAAACTTTATTTTTATTAATTTCGTTTATTTATTTTACATTATAGCTTTTTAAGCTACGTTTTAATAATTAGCTTATATTTACTTAAAATAGTATTTATTTATAATAATAAAGCTTTGCTTATTTAACGCCTTTTTTCGCTTATTAGCTATTATAATATAAAAAACCTTATAAGATATTATTATTATTTTTTATAAAAGCGCTATTTCTTTAATAATTTTGCTAAATTATTTTATATTATTAAGATTATTTTATTAAATAAGCTTAAAATAGTTTTATTAAAATTCTTTTTTATTATTAAAATTCTTTTATTATTTAGCTTAATATAATTATTATTAAGCTAAAAGTAGTTTTATTATTAAGCTTAAAATAGTTTTAAAATAGTTTTATTATTAGAAATATTTTATATTATTTAAGCTATTTTATTAAGCATTTAAAATAATTCTCTTATTAAGCAAATTTAAAATAATTTTATTAAGCTTAAAATAATTATTATTAAGCTTAAACTTATTTTTTTAAATATTTAAAACAATTTTATTATTAAAATAGCTTTATTATTAAAATAATTTTATTATTAAACTTAAAATAATTTTATATTAAAATTAAGATTTTATATTTCTATTATTATTTTAAGCTTAATTAAATTTCTTTAAGCTTATATATATTTATTATTATATTAATTTGCTAATATTTTAATATTATTTTTTTATTAAACTTATTATTATTAAATTATTTTATAAGATATTAAGATTATTTTAGTTTTTATTTTTTTAATTATTTTTAATTTAAAAATATAAATAGATTTATTTAAAGCCTTTTATTTTAAATATTTTTTAATTATTAAATTTAATTTTTTGCTTTTAATTATATTTATTTAAATAATAATATTATTTTAAAAAATTTAATTAATAGATTAATTAATTTAAAATAAGCTATATAATTTTTCAAATTATATAAAAAAACTATATTTTTAGTTTTAATTAGCTATTATTTTCTATAATTAATTCTTATTTTTTAAAATATTTTTTATTATTTATTAAATTAGTTATTTATTTTTTTTAGCTATATTTATAAAATATTAAAACTTTATATTATAAGCTTAATTTATAAATTTAAGCGCTTTAAAAATAAAATAGTATTAAATTAAAATTAAGCTAATAATAAAATAATATTATATTATAATAAAATATAAATTATATAATTAAAATATATATATATATTATTTAAATTTGCTTATAGCTTATATATATATTATTAATAATTCTTTTTTTAATATAGCAAATTTAACTATTAATTAAGCATTTTTATAAATTAAATTATATAAATTAAACTTTTATATTTTAAAAATTCGTTTTGCTTTTTAAAATTTTTTTAAGCTTTTTAATAATAATATTTTTTTATTTTTTTTAACTTATAAATATTATAACTATAATATAAATAATTTAGCTACTTATTTTTATTAATAATATATTTAATTATTAATTAAATTAAATTTTAAAATTAATATTTTTTTTATTATAAAAAATTATTAGCTTTATTTTTTTAAATTTAATAGAAAATTAAAAATTAATTTTATTAAATAAATAAAATATATAATTATAAAAAATATATAAAATTTATTTTATTTTATAATAATAATAATATTTAAAAGAAATTTTAAGATTTTTATTATTTTTATTTATTTAATTATTTGCTTAAAAATATCTTTTAAATTTAATATTTAATATTAAATTATTAAATTTATATTTTTTTATTTTTTTTATTTATTATATTAATAATTTGCTATAAAATCTTTTTAAATTTTATTATAATAGAGTTATAATTAAGAGTTTTCGAAAATTTTAATATTTGATTTATTATAAATTGCTTTATTTATTATTTTTTTTAAAGATATTTTTTAAATATTTATTTTATAATATTTAAATAATTTAAATTATTATTATTTAATATTTGCTTATAATTTAAAATAAATATTAAGCTTAATAATAATTATTTTAAATAATATTAATATTAATATAAATATAGATTTTAATCTTAATAATAATAGTGCAAATTTAAATAATAAAAATAAATATATAAGTTAAAATTGCTAAAATTAATAAGTAAAATAAAAAGATAAGCGCACTTATAAAAATATATAAAAGATAATATATTTTAAAAAAATATTTTTTGTAGTTTTAAAGTAAAAGCTTAAATGCAATATATATATATTAGTATTTATTATAAAAATAATCGCAATAAATTATATTATAAAATAAGATTTTATCTTTTTATTTTAATTATAGTTTTATATAAGTAGATTTTTATATTAAAGTATTTTCTTATTTTATTAATTTATTAAATTTTTATTTATTAGATATTATTTGCTTTTTTTTTCTTTTTTTTTTTTAATTATATATTAAAAATATTTAATATATTAAATATTTTTTTTTAAAATTATATAATAAGCTTAATATATATATTAATAAAATTAAAATAAAATAAGAAATTTTAAATATTAATAATATAAAAATAATATTTAAATAAAATATATATTAATATTATTTTGCTTTATTTAGCAAATTAATAAAAATAAAAATATATATAATAAATTTAAATATTTTTATTTCTTATAAATAATATTATAATAAGATTTGCTTTTATATATTTAAATATATTTAGCTTGCTAAAATATTATAAAATTGCTTAATATTTTAATATATTACTATAGCATTTTGCTAATTATTAATTTTATATAATTATTATTAAATATATTTTTAATATTATTTAAAAAGCTTAATTTAAGCTTTAAAGAGCTATTATAAAAGAAATAATATTAAATTTTAAATATAAAGCTATTAGCAAGCTTTTTATATTTTTTAGCTTTTTTTCTAAATAAATATTGCTTTTGCTAATTAATAAATAGCAAAGCGCGAATAATATATAAAAGCTTTTAATATATTATAGCATAGCTAGTTAATAAATAAAATAATATTTCAAAAATTAATTAATAAAATTCTTATAATTGCATTTGCAGAAATAAAAATAATTTAATTAATAGCTAAATAATAAATAGCTAAATAAATAGCTAGATATTATATTTTGCTTAAATTCTTTTCTTTTATTAATTAATATTACTATAATATTCTTTAGAAAAATAGCAAAAATCTTAGCAAATATATATAATTCTAATTATAAATTATTTTTAATAGCTTGTAATATTTCTATTTAAAAAAAATATTTATTTTCTAAATTAATATATTAAATACAAAATATTATATTGCATTTATAGTAATTATTTCTAATAAATAATAATGCTATTATTAAAATAAAAGAAAATATATAAAATAATTAAAATATAAAAGAAAAAAAAATTTAAATTTAAATAATTATATTTATTATTTTAAATTTTAATATAATTTCTAATATTAAGCTATAATAAAATTATAGCTAATTATAATATAAATTTATTACTATTTTATTTAATTTAAATATTATTTTAAAGCTAGTTTTTATATTGCTATTATTATTAAAACTTAAACTTAATCTTGTTTTTAAATATTTTAAAAATGCTCTTAGCCTTTTTAGATTTCAGATAATTAATCTTTTAATAAAAAGCTTTAATAATAAAAGCTTTGCTTTTCTTAATATAATACTTTTATTTCTATTCTTTATACTAAAATTCAAATTATAAGCAAAAAAAGATTATTTTATATAATAATAAACTAAGCTGCTAATACTAATATTATTATTATAAAAAATATTCTAAAATTATAATTTTATAGTTTTAGCTTAAATAGTTTCGATTTTAATAAGCTTTAGATTTTCTTATTAATTATAAACTAAAATAATATATCTTTAAATATCTATTAAATAAATATTAAGCTAGATATAAATTAATTCAATTATAATTTCAAAGAAATATTTATATATTTCCTAAAATATAAAGCTAGTATATAAGACCTTGAAAATGCTATTAAGAATATATTTGATTATTTTACTAATAAACCTTTAAAAGATATTTATATAAGCCTTGCTAAGTATTAGAAAAAACTTACTGCATGCAGAGATGCAGAATCTGCAGAGAGGACTTAGCACAGCATTAAATCCTGTGCACTATATAAGCACCTAAGAGGAGATAAGACACCACAACCACCACTACCAAGCAAAAAAGTGAAGCAGAAGGCAGCTGCTGGCGAGAAAGGACATGTGGCTCACCACAAGGTGAAAGAAGAAACATATGAAAGGCAGCAGATGCAGGCATCAACACAGAAGGGACAAAAGCAGATCGATATCTATGCCACAGGTGTTTGCACAAGACAGAAAGCCCTTGCCACTGATCTTCTCTTATCATCAAGGTAGTCTGATCATCAAGGTGGTCTCATTACTAAGCTTGGGGTAGTCTTGTTATTGAGCTCAAGATAGTCTTGTTAAGCTTGAGATAGTCTTGTTGTCAAGGTGGTCTTGTTGTTGAGGTGGTTGTTGTCGAGTTCCTTTGTCATCAAGGTCAAGGTAGTCATCATCAAGGTTATCTTGCATCATCAGAGTTGTCTTGTTGAGCGCTTGAGGTGGTCTTATCATCAGGGTTGTCTTGCATTGTCAAAGTTCTTTCATCCTCAGGCTTGGGGTGGTTGTCATCAAGCTCAGGGTAGTCTTATCAAGCTTGTCTTGCATTGTCAAGGTTCTTTTGTCATCAGGCTCAGGGTGGTCATCATCAAGTTCAGGGTAGTCTTGTCAAAGTTGTCTTGTGTTGTCAGAGTTGTCTTGTCAAGCTTGGGGCAAAGCTCAGGTCAAGGTCCCAATAATCTTGGCATGAAGCTCAACATATAGGTACAGGAGATATGGCTGCTGACAGCCTGACAAAGCCGTTAGATGCTATCAAGCATAACCAGTTTGTTCAGGCCTTAGGTCTCAAGCGGTACTCTATCTATTAGGCTACGACGAATGGATTGGAGATGGAATTGGGCATACAAGGACATTGAGGACTGTGAGGATCTGAAAACACCACAAGGAGCGACGCTAGGGAGGCTCACGAGGTTGCCCGAGGGGGTGTGTGCGAATGCCAGTGAGCCGCTGGCATTGCGGTTGCCAGGCAACCCCTCCGCCTAGATAGCCTCAACTGCACGGCGGTTGTTTTTCCACTGTTTTCCCCTCTCTTCTCTTTTCCTCAGCAGCTATCAATACAAACCTTTTTCCATACCATTCATACCCATAAAGACTATTCATACCTGAAGATCATTCATACCTAAAGACCATTCATACCTAAAGACCATTCATACCTAAAGACCATTCATACATTCATACCTGTCCACTCCACTATGCCCTCCAGTCTGACTGCCAGATAAAAGTGCCACAGCGCCACTGTGATGCCTTTTCCTTCCGGCCCGAGGGTCCCAGCGGTCGTGCGCACATGTAGAACGAGCGGCCTGGAGGGGTTAGCGGATGTGTGAAAACGGTGTGGAGGAATGGATGTACTGGAAAACTGTGTGACAACGGGTGTGGAAACGGGTGAGGAATGGATGTAGTAGAAAACTGTGTGACAACGGGTGTGAAAACGGGTGTGAGGAATGGATGTACTGGAAAACTGTGTGACAACGGGTGTGGAAACGGGAGTGGAGGAATGGATGTAGTGGAAAACTGTGTGACAACGGGTGTGGAAACGGGTGTGAGGAATGGATGTAGTGGAAAACTGTGTGGAAACGGGTGTGGAAGAGAAACGAGGGCAGATACACGAGCTGTCCTGAGATCTCATGAGCTGTCCTGGGGCACATCTCACGATGTCCTGCCGGGGAAAGGGGGGCAGAGGGGGCGGGCAGATCTAGTCCTGGATCTCACGAGCTGTCCTGCTTGGAGTAGCTGGAAGAGAAACGAGGACAGATACACGAGCTGTCCTGCGTCCAAGAAAACTGTAGCTGAAAGAGAAACGAGGACAGATACACGACCAACCTGCCTCTAAGGAAACTGTAGCTCAAAGAGAAACGAGGGCAGATACACGAGCAGATACACGAGCTGTCCTGGGCTCACGACCGGCCTGCGTCCAAGAAAACTGTAGCTGGAGAAACGAGGACAGATACACGACCGGCCTGCCTCCAAGGAAACTGTAGCTCAAAGGGAAACGGGGCAGACACACGATCCTAGACTCACCAGTGTTGAGGCCGGGCTTCCTGGTCACGTAGCTGGTGCAGGGCTCGCCGTGCTCACAGGGCGGGGCGGGTCTCTTGCCCAGCAGCCTGGCCCACGACTCTTTGGACTCGATAGGATCAAAGACCTTGTCTGGGGGGTCTGGGGTGTCTGCTGGGGTCTCTGGGGTCTCTGCTGGCATCTCTGCCATGACCGCTGCCGTCTCTGCCATGACCGCTGGCTCTGCCATGACCGCTGGCTCTGCCATGACCGCTGCCTCTGCCATGACCGCTGGCTCCATGACCGCTGGCTCTGCCATGACCGTTGCCTCTGCTGCCATGTCTGCCTCTGCCATGCCCGCTGCCTCTGGGCCAGGGCTGCAGCCGGCGCCGTCCGACCAAGGAGAGACTTTTGTACAAGAGACTTTGGCAGGGGAAAAAGAGGCTGGCTGTGCCGGGCGTCCTCCCTCTTCCGCTGTGCTCGTCCTCTCCAGTGTCTCGTGGGTCGTGTTGGGCGGCGGCATGGGCTTGAAGAAGCCTCGCAGGCTGGTCTGTGCAGGGCCGGGGGCGGGCTTGCCTTTGGCGGGCTGGCTGGTGTTTGTTGTCTTGACCTTCCGGCTGGTCATGTTTGTTGTCTTGACCTTTTTGGCGGGCTGGCTGGTCGTGTTGGGCAGGGGACGTTTGGTAGGGGGAGGACGAGGGGCGCTGGGAGGCCTGCGGTTCGGGGAGGAGGGGTTGGCAGTAGACGGAAGTGTGTAGAAAGTAGCGCTGGGAGGCTTGTGGTTCGAGGAGGAGGAGGGGTCGGCGGACGGAGCTGTGGAGGGCGTCGACAGAGTGGCGCTGGGAGGCCTGCGGTTCGGGGAGGAGGAGGGGTCGGCGGACGGAAGTGTGTAGGGTGTAGACGAAGGAGCGGCATTGGGAGGCCTTTGGTTCGCGGAGAAGGAGGAGGGGTCGGCAGCAGACGGAACTGCGGAGGGCGTCGACAGAGTGGCGCTGGGAGGCTTGTGGCTCGCGAACGGGGAGAAGGAGGGGTCGGCGGACGGAAGTGCGGAGGGCGTCGACAGAGGAGGTGCTGCTGTGATCGGAGCCTGGGTGGCGCCGGGAGGCTTGTGGCTCTCGGAGGAGAAGAAGGAGGAGGAGGGGTCGGCGGCGGACGGAAGTGTGTAGGGCGTCGACAGAGTGGCGCTGGGAGGCTTATGGCTCGCGGAGGAGGAGGGCGTCGACAGAGCGGCGCTGGGAGGCTTATGGTTCGCGGAGGAGGGCGTCGACAAGGGAGCTGCTGTGATGCAAGCTGCTGTGCTCGAGGCTGCTGCGATCGGAGGCTGCGTGTCGCATATATTGGCAGCATCATCGGCGATGGAGTCGGCGGGCAGCAGCTGCTGGACGGGCTTCAGGGCGGCAGGCTTCGTCGGGGCGGGCTCCAGGGGGGTTGGCTTCAGGGCGGCAGGCTTCGTCGGGGCGGGCTTCAGGGCAGTCTTCAGGACAGGCTCCAGGGCAGGCTCCAAGACAGGCTCCAGGGCAGGCTCCAAGACAGGCTCCAGGGCAGGCTTTAGAGAGGATGGCGTCGAGAAACGAGTTTCTGCTGTGCCCAAAGCTGCTGGGCCCAAAGCTGCTGTGCTCAAAGTTTCTGCGCTCAAAGTTTCTGCTGCGATCGGGGCGCCTGTGGCATCTGCTGTGCTCGAAACTGCTGCGCTCGAAGCTGCTGCGATCGGAGCCCGTGTGGCATCTTCTGTGCTCGTTTCTGCTGCGATCGGAGCCCGTGTGACATGTTCTGCAATCGGAGCCCGTGTGACATCTTCTGTCGAAGCCCCTGTAGCATCTTCTGTCGAAGCCCCTGTAGCATCTTCTGTCGAAGCCCCTGTGGCATCTGCTGTCGAAGCCCGTGTGGCATCTGCTGTGCGCAAAGTTTCTGCGCTCGAAGCTGGTGTGGCATCTTCGGCCTGTGTGGCATCTTCAGCCCCTGTGGCAGTGGACTCGGGCTTTAGCTTCTTCTTAAACATGTCCTTGATGCTCCGGCGGCGGTCAAACTCGTCCAGCAGCCTGGCGGACAGGGGCAGCAGGTCCCTGGTGGACCAGTCCCGCAGGCGGCGGCCGTCCTTGAACATGCCTGGGGGGTTGACGAGGTCTGTTATGTGGCGGTGGCGGTGGTGGTCGTCGAGGTCGTCGAGGTCTGTTATGTGGCGGTGGTCGTGGTGGTCGTGGTGGTCGTCGAGGTCGTCGAGGTCTGTTATGTGGTCGTCCTGGCGACGGCTGCACTCAGCAAGGACGGCAAAGACGGGGCAGTGATCCGACCCCATCAGGCCCTCCTGGATGTTGGCGTCCTCGAACCAGGCCCTCAACCCAGCAGTGCAGAGGATGTAGTCGATGCGGCTGCCAAAGTTGCCGGGGCGGGCGTTCTTCTTGGTCTCCCAGCAGGTAAACATGCCCTGGCGGCGCGGGTGAAAGGCGCGGGCGACGTCGCACAGGACGGGGTGCTCGCGGCCGTGATCTTTCGGGCCGACGACCTGGCCGCCAAAGAGGAGGTGGTTGAGGAGGCGGCGGGGGGGGCTGGACAAGAAGTCGTCCAGGGTCAAACCGTCCCTGCGCAGGCGGTCCGCGCAGCCGGCCGTATCAAGATCGGTGCGGATGATGTTCAGGTCGCCGGCGACAATAACCTGCTTGCCCATGGCGGCGAGGTTGCGGACCCTGGCGTCGAGGGCGGCGAGGAAGCCCATGCGGAAGTCGGTCCTTGTGTCGTCGCGGGCGGCGGGGGCGTAGACGCCGATGAGGACAAAGGCGGGGAACTCGAGGAGGACGGCACGGCCCTCGGCGTCGAGGGTGGGCTGGTCGATGCTGTTACGGAGTAGCTGGTCGTGTCGGGGGTACCCTCCGATCTGCTGGTGCTGGGGCAGGTCGCGATAGCGGGTGGCGGACCGGGGCGGGCAGAGGGTGCCGGTGATGCCCTCCTCGGCGCGGACGGGACAGCACTTTGCGGTCCTGGTGTAGATGGCGACGCCAGAGTAGCCTGAAGGTCAAATGTGTCAGTCAACATGTGTCAAAGGGTCAGAGGGTCAACAGTCAGTCAACATCAACACAAGGGTCAGAGGGTCAGAGGGTCAACATCAACAGTCAACAGTCAACATCAACACAAGGGTCAGAGGGTCAACAGTCAAAGGTCAACATCAACACACCCTTCTTGTCGCGCGGCAGGCTCAAAAACACATCCCAGCCGTCGATCAAGACCATGTCGTCGGTCAGGTCCTTGCGCTGGATCTTGGCCTCCTGCATGACGAGGATGTCGGCCTCGAGGGTGTCAAACATGGCCCGAAAGGACCTCGTCTGGTTCCACGGCGCGTACCCAAAGGGGTTCCTGTGGAGGAGTGAGCACAGGTCCGTCCCTGTTGGGGGGAGTTGAAACATACCTGATGCCGTTGACTAGACGAGGAGTCAGAGGAGTCAGAGGAGGAAGCAGGAGAAAGGCAGCGGACAAAAGACTCACCATTCCAAGTCGTCACGCGCAGGCCCATGGTGGAGGAGTGAACAGTCGAGTCAACAGGCAGACTGTCGATGGGAGCACTTGTCCCGTGATGCATCGGTCAACAGCTCGAGACGGACCAACAGGCAGACTGTCGATGGGAGCACTTGTGCCGTAACGCATCGGTCAACAGAGGACCTCTTGGACCTTGTCTGGAGGAAAACACAGACAGAGGGAAAGAAAGAGGGAGGGGAGAGGAAGTCGCTTTCTGAGCCGATCATTCCTCCCCAACCGCCGCGGGGGATCGCGACAAGACACGATCAGCAAAGAGCACGGATGCTCAGGACAAGACACGATCAGCATAGAGCACAGATGCCTCTGTCTTACTCTCTAGATAACTATTCCATCCATCCATCCGTCCATCCGTCGTCCATCTCCAACACGCCGTCGACGGTCGCGTTGCTTGCCTCCTTCGCCGGGTCACGTGGCTGCCTGCCGGACTTGCCTGCCTGCCGCGGCTGGGCATCGGAAAAAAGGTTGGTCCGGGGTTGCCCGGGAAAGTCCAACCCGTCATTGTCATGGCCTGATTCGCAACACATCGGCCAGCCGTCCACAGAGCCCATCCGACAGCAGACCTCGTTCGCGACATCAGACCTCCTTCGAAAGACCTCCTTCGAAAGACCTCCTTCGAAAGACCTCGTTTGACGACCACATTCGACGACCACATTCGACGACCAAATTCTCTACAATGTCTTCCCAGCGCCAGGTCCTGCGCGCCCTGCGCTCGCCCGTCCTGCTGCAGCGCCGTCTCGCGAGCACTGCCCCGAGGGCCGGCGAGACTGCCTTTGCTGCCGAGCGCCGTGCCGTCAAGGAGCACGCGGCCGAGTCCACCGGTAAGGTTCACGGGCGGGGGCTTGGGGACAGGTTGCTGACGGTGTTTAGGTCTCTGGAAGAAGATTTCCATCTTGTAGGCTGCCCCCCAGAAGTCCCTCGACCTTCCCAGACGTTCCCAGTTCTCTCCCGACCTTCCTCGACCTTCCCAGACGTTCCCAGTTCTCTCCCGACCTCCCCAGACGTTCCCAGATTCTCTCCCAAGCTCGACCTCCCCAACCTCCCCAACCTCCCCAACCTCCCGCAAGAAGAAGACAAGAAGACAAGCTGACAAGCTGACTCCCACAGCGTCTGCATTCCCGCCCTCGCCGGCGCCGGCATCAACGCCTACTGGCTCTGGAACGAGCACTGGGAGCACTGGTCCCACATGCCCCCCCTGGAGGAGCGCACCGAGTATCCCTACCAGAACATCCGGGTACCTTTTTCCCTTTTCCTTTTCTCCCGCGGTTCACAAGTCTACGGAGGTCCGATGCTAACTCGAATGTGTGAACCCAGACCAAGAACTTCCAGTGGGGTGACGGTGACAAGGTAAGCATGTCCGCAGAGGGTCCCCGTTGAACACGAACCATTGAGAGATCAACAACGCTGACATTGCTCCCCAGACTCTCTTGTAGGTTCCTTTCCCTGCAGATGATATCTGGTGATATCCTCATGCCAACAAAGTCCCCGCGTCCGTGGTGATGGCTCTCCATGACATCCGCAGTACATACGCTGACACATGTCTCGCACAAACAGCTGGAACGACAAGGTCAACTACCACAACAAGGACAAGACTGCCTAAGTCAAGAGGAGAGGCACATTTGGGGCATGGAGGCCAGGACAGGGAGGGAGAGAGGGAGAACAGCAGATGTATAGAGCAGACAGACAGGCAGAGGACAGACAACAGGAGGCCTATCGCCTACATATGCGCTCCCAAACAGCATCCAGAACTCTATGCCTTGCAATGTGTCTTTATAAATAATGCATGCTGTCTTTTGGTGAAGTGGTCTTGAAGTAGTCTTGTTGAGCTTGAGAGTGTTGAGATTGTCTCATTGTTGAGGTCTCTTATTGTTGTCAAGATTATCCTACATTATCAAGATTATCCCATGTTGTCAGAGCTGTTAAGTTAAGCGCTTAAGATGGTCTTATTACTAAGCTTGGGGTAGTCTTGTTATTGAGCTCAAGATAGTCTTGTTAAGCTCAAAGTAAACTTATTATCAAGGTTAAGGTAGTTATTATTAAGGTCTCTTATTATTAGGTTATTATATATTATTAGAGTAGTTTTATTAAGCAAGCTTAGAATAGTTTTATTAAAGTTATCTTGTGTTATTAGAGTTCTTTTGTTATTTAGCTTAAAGTGATTATTATTAAGCTTAAAATAAACTTATTATTAAGGTTAAGTGTAATAAGCACTGCAGTTATCCGAAGATTCCTTAAGTACTAATTGGGTTTATGCTAACAAGAGCAATATCAAAGTATAAGTCCTTAAATACAGAAATATACAAGTTCTAATAAGTTGTGCAAATGTTTACTGCTTTTGGAGCTATTTAGTTATATAATAAATAAATACTTAGATTAATAACTAAAAAGCTATATATAAGATTTATTTAATAGTAATAAGCGCATAGTTATATTTAGCTTTTTAATATAAGTTGCTAAAGTTGCTAGCAACTTTAGCGATTAATAGTATAATAATTGCTTAAATTGCTAGTAATTATAATAACTATTTCTCTTTTATAATTTTAACTTTAGTTATATAATCTTAACCTATGTTTTTTTATAAATTAATATTAAATATTTAATATTAAAAGGTTTATTTTAAATAGCTTTAATGCTATATTATTTTCTTATTATAGCTTATATATAAAATAAGTTATAATATTTAATTTTTAAGCTAAAAATAAAATAAAAATATATAAAAAATAATAATATAAAAATATTATAATAGAAAATAAATATTTAAAAATAAAAATAAAAGCTTTTAAAAAATATTAATATAAAATTTAAATATAATTAAATTATAATATAAATTATAATAATTAAAAATTCTGCTTTTTATAAAAATATTAAGTTTTTTTTTAAACAAAAATAATTTTTATTAAAATTTAAATTTATAAAAAAATTATATAATATTTTTTATTTAAAAAATAATAATTAAATATATTTTTATAATTAATATAAATTTTATTAAAAATTTTTATAAATAATAAATATAGCTTTAAAGTAATTTAAAAAAGAATTTAAAAATAAATTAATTTTTTTTATAAAAAGAATTTAAATAATATATAATAAGCATTAAAATAATTTAAAGGTTTTTTAAATATATAAAAAGTTTATATTAATAAAAAAGCAATATTAAAATAATTAATCTTTAAATATAAAAATATATTAAATAGTTTTATATAAATATTTATTATTTTTAAAGCTATTAAATTATAAAATAATTTAATATTTAAATTAATAATTAAAAAGCTATATATAAAATTTATTTAAATAATAAAAAATATACTTTTATATATTTAGCTTTTTAGTTTTATTTGCTTAATAATTACTTTTAATTATTAAGCGCTAATAATTATTAATAATTATATTTTTTTTATTAATTAATTTATAATTTTAATTTTAAAAGTTATATTATTTTTTTAATAATTTTAAAAATATTAAATCTTTAGTTTTTATTTAATTATTTTAGTTTATTTCTTTTATAATTTTTATATTTAATAAATTATAATATTATTTTTTTTCTATTAATTATTATTTCTAATAATTTTTTATAAATTTCTGCAAGTTTTTTATATATATAATTATATTTTTTAATTAAAATATTAAATAAAATCTCGATTTTTTTTATTATAAAAAAAACCTTTGCTTTTTTATAATTATATCTTTATTACTTTAAGTATTTTTTATATATTAAATTTATTAAATATAAAGTTATATTATATTTTTTTATATAAATAAAAAGATTATTTATAAAATAATAAAAAGTATTAAAAGCTATTTTTAATATATAAAATATAGCTATTTATATAATATAAGCTAAATATTTATATTTTTTTAATTATTTTTCTTTTTTTAGTTTTTTTTTAATTATTTTTCTTTTTAATATTTTATATAACTAATAAGCTAATATATTTAAATAAATAAAAAGTAAAAAAAGAAAAATATTTAATAAAATATTAGCAAAAATTAGCTAATATATAAGCTTATTTATTTAAGTTTTTAAATTATTTATTTTATTTAAAAAATAATATTACTTTTTTTAAAAAAAAAATAAAATTAATAAATAAAAGTTTAAAAGAAAAAGCATAAATATATAATTATTAAAAAAGCTATTATTAATTTTAATAATTTCTTATTTAAAAATTTTAATTAAAATATTATAAATTTAAATAATTTTATAATAAATTTTTTAAATAAGCTTTTTAATTTATTATTAATTATATTTATATTATTTTTAAATTTTATTATAAATATAAAAAATATAATTAATAATTTTATATTATTATTATTTGATTTTTTTATTAATATATTTTTTATAAATATTATTATATTTTTTATTAAAAATCTTTTTAAATTATAAATATAATTTTTTAATTATTTAAATAATTTATTTTTATTCTTTAATTAAAAATTATTAATATATTTTAAATAATTATAAACAAAAGCTTATAATAAATAAAAATATTTTTTTTAAAATAAATATTAGCAAAAATTATTTTTTTAAATTTTATAATAAAATAAAATATATAATATAAAAAATATTTTTTATAATAAATAAAATATTTTTAAAAAAGCTTTTAAATATTATTATATATAATTAGCTTTTTTATTTTATAGCTTTTATTATTAATAATAATAAAAGCTTAAATATTATATTAAATTTAAGCTTATTTTATTTAAATAATATTTTTTTATTAATATTAATTTAATTAAAAATTATTAATATATTAAATAAAAATATAAATTTAATTAATTAAATTCTTTTATATAAGCTAAAATTATAAAAATAAAAAAAGAGTTTTTAAAGCTATTATAATTTTAAATTATTTAAAAAGTAAATATTAAACTATTTTTAAATAAAAATTAATAAAATAAAATAAATATTATAATACTTCGAAAATTCTTTAAATATATAAAAAGTTTATATTAATAAATAATATTAAAATAATTAATCTTTAAGTATAAAATATAGCTAAATAATTTATATAAATATTTATTATTTTTAAAGCTTTTAAATTATAAAATAATTTAATATTTAAATTAATAATTAAAAAGCTATATATAAGATTTATTTATATAAAAGAAAATATATTTTTATATATTTAGCTTTTTAGTTTTAAATTGCAAGTATTGCTTATTAATTATTATAATTTAAGCTATAAACTAAAAAAACTACTTATTAATTATTATAGTTTTTTTTAATTAATTGCTTTTTATAATTTTAATTTTAAGTTATATTATCTTTTATTAGTTTTAAAAATATTAAATCTTTATCTTTTAACGAATTGTTTTATACTATTTTTTTATAAATTTTATGCTAAATAAGTTATAATATTATAGCTTATATTATTTTTTTTAATTAATGCATTTTTATTATAATTTGCTTTAGCTTTTCTTTTTATATTATTAAAAGCTATTTTAGCTAAAAAATGCTATATTATAATCTTTTTTATCTGCAATAGCAAAAAGCTATATATATTGCAATTTCCGCATTTATATTAAATATATATTATATAATAAAATAAGTCTTTATTAGAGATTAAGCAGCGCATTTTCTAATTTTTGCAAAAAGAATAAATTAATATTTTAATGCAATAGAAAAAAGCAATAAGCTAAAGAGAAATAGTTTACTTTATCTTTTTATAATAAAATACTTAATTTTTTATATTTTACTACTAAAATTAGCAGCAAAAGAAATATTAATAAATAATATAATAAAAATAGAAAATAAGAAATTAAAATATAAAATAGAAAAATCTTTAAATATAAAAATATAAATAATATATATAAATATCTTATTAAATAAAAAGATTATTTAATAAGCAAAAATTTATAGAAATTATAAAAAAATATTAGAAATATTATAAAAAATTAATAAAATATTAAAAAAAAAGATTAGCTTTTATCTAAATATTATATATATTATTAGCAATTATCTTAGCATTATAATAATAATAAAAGCTATTATTTAAAAAAATCTCTCTGCTTTAAAACAAAAATTAGGCGCTATAATCTTATTTTTTAGAAAAAAAGGCTAATCAGATATACTAGAATCAAAGGCTAGAAAACTCTAGTTAATAATCTCAAGATGCTCTTAGAATATTAGATAAGTTTTCTTCTTGCAAAAGCTATAATTCTCCTTATTAGCAAAACCTTTTAGAGAATTAAAACTATAACAGATTATCTCTGCAGCCTGCTTCTCTAATAGCCTATACTGCTTCCGCATATAATCAAGATAAGCCTGCGATGCTAATAGAGCTTAAAAGGCAGCGGCATTTGCTAACTCTGCTTTAGCCTTTTTGCTTAGAACCTTATGCTTTTTATAAAGCAAGTGCTTTGCTAAAAAAAAAAAAAATATATATTTAAAAATAACTAAAAAATAAAAAAAACTAACTAGCAGATATTAAAAAATAACTAATATTATAGCTTTAATTTAAAGAAATATATTCTTTATAATAAAAAGAATTTTTAATAAAATAATAAAAAGCTTTTATTTTCTAATAATAAATATAAGCAGATATTTTAATATTAAAAGCAAAAATAAGCTTAGCAAAATAATAGCGCTTTTAGATTTTTATTAAATAATTAAAATATAATTTATTAATTTTATTTAATATTTTAATTAAAAAAGTATAATTATATATATAAATAGCTTATTAGAGTATTTATAAAAGATTATTAGAAATAATAATTAATAAAAAAGAAATAATATTATAATTTATTTAATATATAAATTATAAGAATAAATATATAAAATAATTATTTAGAAAATAAAAAATAAATTTAATATTTTAAGAATTAAAAAAAGCTTATATAAGTAAGAATTAGAATTTAGAGAATTAGTATAAATTAATAGCTAATTTAAAATAATTTAAATTAATTAAATTATTTATATAATTTAAATAATTTAGCAAAACTAATAAAATTAATATTATTAATAAAACTAAAAAGCTAAATATATAAAGATATATTTATTTCTTATTAAATAGATTTTATATATAGCTTTTTAGTTATTAATTTAAATATTAAGTTATATTATATTTTAATAGCTTTAAAAGCAGTGAATATTTGTATAAAGATTTTAGTATATTTTTATATTTAAGGCTTTTATTTAATATTGCTCTTATTAGCATAAACTCTTTATATACTTTGAAATCTTCGAATTGCTACAATGCTTATTATACTTTGCAAGCGCAATTTAAATTTATTTCAAAGCATATTTATAACTAAATTACTACTATTATTATAACTTATTTAATATAAAAGTTATAAAGAAATAAAATAAAATAACTAATTAAAAGTTAAGAAAATTCTAATATTTTTAAAATAGCAAAAGAGATAATATAACACAGGGTTAGGGTTAAGAGCTAACTAATTAAAAAGGCAATAATCACTAGTAATTTGTAATAAGCACTGCAGTTATCCGAAGATTTCTTAAGTACTAATTGGGTTTATGCTAATAAGAGCGATATTAAAGTATAAGTTTTAATAAGAGTGCAAGTGTTTACTGCCTTTAGGGCTATTTACATATATAACAAATAAATACTTAGATTAATAACTAAAGAGCTATGTATAATGATTTATCTAATAGTAATAAACATATAATTATATATTTAGCTCTTTAGTATAAACTATAAGAGTTAGTAGTCGGCTATTGCGGTCTACTGCTTAAACTGCGAAAACCGATTGTTAACTGCTCTAGTCCCCTTCTAATTAGTTGCAGCTTATAACCCTAACCCTGGGTTACGTAATCCTTGCTAGTTGTCTAATGTTAAGTTATAACACTTAGCTTTTATTTGCTTATAATCTGTTTTATAACCTGCATATTAGATGAGTTATAATATAATTATTAGCAATTAATAATTAAAAGCAATTAAAAGTAATTAAAAGTGATTACTAAGCAAAATAAGACTAAAGAGCTAAATATATAAAAGTGTTATAAACTCGGCTATTAGCTCTGCCTTAGTTATTCTAATCTCGAGGGTTAGGGCTTATTATATGATTTTAGTTTTAGATAAAACTCTGTTTTTATTAATTTCGTCTGTCCGTTCTGCATCGTAGCTCTTCGAGCTATATCTTAACAACTAGCCTATATCTACTTAAGATAGTGCCTGTTTATAGCAATAAAGCTCTGCTTGCTTAACGCCTTCTTTCTGCCTGCTAGCTATTGTAACAAAGAGCACGCTTTCCACTATCTAAATAGATTCTATATATAGCTCTTTAGTTATTAATCTAAGTATTAGATTACACCTTATTCTAATAGCTTCAAAGGCAGTAAATACTTGCATAGATTACTTAATTATATTTTTATATTAAAGGCTTAAATACTTTAATACTGCTCTTGTTAGCATAAACCTATTATATATTTAAGAAATCTTCGGATTGCTGCAATGCTTATTATAGCTATTATCAAAAGCTTAGTTTTAAAAGAAAAAAAGGAAAAGCCATTATATATTAAGAAAATATTATATAATAACTTTGCTTCTATTCTTAGCAGAATAGCAAGGCAAGATAATTATATTAACTTATTTTATTAAGCGCTTTTTGCTATAAATTATAAAAATAATATTCTTTTTCTAAAAAAGATTATATAATATCTTTATATTTTATTTTTATATATCTGCTTACTTTATTACTAAATTAGCAATTAAGCTTTAAGCTATATATTTTTTTCTTTAATATTAATTTTTAGTTTTTTCTGATTTTATCAAAAAATAAGATTAAAAAGCCTCTTAACTAGCTAAGCTAGCAATAGCAAAGAGAGAAATCTCATTTCTCCCTAAATATCTCAGGAGCTGCTGCTACTAATAATATTATTTCTAAACAAGATCGCAGATCTAGATAAATAAGACTGCTGCTAACCTCTTAATTTTGAGATAAAAATACCTTCTCTAGATATCTCGATTAGCTTTGGTAATTCCGCGATAGTCGATATATTCTGATTGCAAAAAATTATAAGAAATAAGCCAAAGACTTTATTAAAGCTTTGATAGGTAGCAGACCACTGCTTTGTTCTAGGCCTACTAAGCCAAAAGTGCCTATCCGATTCCTGTTCCTACTGGTCGAGGGCAGATTATACGCAACTAAGCAGGACTATCTACAAGGCACAGAACCAAGCCGCTGTCTCTGGGGCCTGTTCTCTTGAGGAGATTTTGCATCGTCTCGACGATCTTGTCCGCAGGGCTTCCGCTGACCTGGAAACCCATCCCAAGTTACAGCCCATTGCAAGCTACATGGACTTTGCATCTATCCTGTTAATGGATCCAGTAGGGCAATATGTAGCCAGAGATAGCTTCCTACCCCCATGGCCAGTTTTAGTTACCTGGCAAAAAGGATTGGTGTGCGGCCTTGTCTAACCACCCGTGACCAGCGATAGATGTCTCCTCTTCCCCTTAATAGATGGCTCTGCAATTCCTTCGCCATCTGCACGACCAACTGGTCGCTTGGATAATGGTCCACTTTTGTCGTCAGAATCGAGCACATGCTCCTGTGGCAGCGGCCGTGTTCTTTTATGATAGGTAGAATACTATCCACGACAGATCCTTCTGCAACCTCCACATCATCTTTCTCCAAGCCGACAAGCATCTGCTGCAGCAATGCTCTTCCGTGATAGGCGGGAATCGTTTCGGTAAGTCGCTCTGCAGCCACCACACTATCTTCTTGGTTATGTGATCGTCGGGGTACTGTTATCTAGGCCATGCTATCGTCGTATGCTTCGGAGGTAGTCGCTTCGTAGCGGACTAGTTATCGTCTCTTGTCACTTCCTGATTCTTCAATCTCTTTATAGTAGTACTCTCGGTCTTTTATGTCTCGCTATTTTATAATCAATGGTTGAGCGAGTTGCAAGGCGGAGTGTTCCAGTGACTGACCATCTTAGGGATTATATCATATGCTGATGCTGCGAGGCTGTAAGGCTCATGGCATGCACTAAGATTTGTTATAGCGGAATGGGTCCAAAAGAGGGCCTCAACAATCTCACGCACGCAAGGTAGCAATCTTCGTCTCTCATTGAGAATTTAGATTTTGGAATTGCTACTGTGTTGCTCACGAGAGGGGGAGCTTCCATCCCAGGCGTGCTGGCGAAAAGTGCATCCCCTTGCTGAGGATTGATTCTAGAAAGCAATAGCGGAAATCAACAGCCAAGAAGCCACTTGCGAAGAGTGAGACATTAATAAAGCAGAATAACCATTTCGATCTTCTTTAAGAGCTGGGCTTAGGGGGAGGACAAGTTCCTGCAGCTGAAGAAAGCGAGGTAGGCGACCAGCTAATTGGACAGGAAACATGGAAGCAAATCCCAAGTCGATTATCCTTCTATGGTTAGCAACATGAACACATGCAGAATTCACGCCTGCTTACCCACTGATGTGTATTCCGAGTCAACTATTATGTTCTATGGTGCTAGATCGCCGTGGTCCAAAGCGTACGGCGCGTCTTCTAGTTCGATGTGAAGCACCTCAGGGAGAAGGCTTCTCTGGTCGATACATCCCTTCTTAGTTATTTCGGGAAGGCGACCATTGCATACTCTATAGATTTTGTTATCGATTCTCCTCGGGAAGAAATCTGTGGCGGGCCCTCCCGCAATGATCAGTAAGCAGTTGCAATCGACAAGAGACGTCTATATCGCAGCGACTTGACATGGCCGAACCACAAGGGGGCGAACTGGTAAGTAGACGACCCCTACAAGGAATATTCTAGCTGACAAAGTTCAAGAGACGAAGGGAGTTCTTATATAGCGGCGCACATATAATTATCCCCATGCAACGTCATCCTGATGATCCTATGCAGACCAAGGTGGCGATTTCGACGTCCGGCAGGGTGGCATACATCCGCACAAGGACAGACTGGAGTATCTCCGAGAAGACTGCGCAGCGGGCAGTTACTGGATCACTGGCACAGATGGAGCCGGTCTTTCAAAACCCTCTGGGAAGAGGACGGCGCAGCGGCACAAGCTTTGCTGCGCCGGAGCCGGGGAGAGGAGCTGCCGTCATGCAGCAAATTTCCGCCTAGTTGACCCATCGTGATGCCCAGGTGTTCAATATCAGGTTTGGTTAACTTCGTGGAAAGGTTCTGTCTTCAATATTGAGATTCAGGAATGTACGGAGTAGGTATTACTGTACAGATACAATAGGGACTGCTTCTTCCTTCTGGCAGCTGTGCCTCCTGCCAAAACTCCTAGCTCTTTACGTCAAGACCGACCAACCTCCTAGAATCGTCGATGAGCAGACAGGTGGTATCAGGTGCTGCCTAGTCTGTGACTCTGCAGGATGGTACAGGGGTGTAAATGGGGGGTCAGGAGGGAGGTTAAGGAGCGTAAAGCTAGGCTCTCGACTCTAAGGTTTAATGCCGGATTGTCAGATTGTATGTATTCTGCATCTCAGATAGGCAGCCTCTATTAGATGATAGAATGTACATCTACATAAACAGGATCAAGAACATGAGAAAAGTGCCATAAGAATATCTGGTATTGAACTGACATCCTTTTTCGGTCTTCTTTTTTGAAAGGCCCTATTGTTCAAGACCAGATTACGATTAAGATCCCGCTCAAGGAAGGGACTTAACAAAACCAGGTTACAGACACTCCTGGAGTACCTTGATGAGAACCTGAAGAAAGGCTACATACGACCATCGCGATCACTAGCAGGATATCCAATCTTGTTCATACCAAAGGAACTTGCGGACGAACTTATCCATACGGTACGGTATACTGGTGCTCTAGTGGCCTGCCCGTAGCGACCTAGAGCCACTGGGTAAGGCTCTCCTCGGCGATATAGGCGATCTCGACAGTTTAGACTGCATAGAGCTACAGGGGGCTCTCGTTGAGCAGGTTGATAAGGATTTCGGCGGGTGATATGTGCGTGTTTCTTGGTGTGTCTATATCTCGTAGATGCATAACAGTATCCTCTCGGGTGTAAAAGTCTAGCTGTGGAGTGAGTTCTGGCAGATACTGTTCTTTGTGGCAATAGACAAAAGAAGTCCGTGGGCAGTTCTACAGATCCTCTATCTGCCGGTGCGAAGACACTCTTAAGTGCCCCCTCCGGAATGCAGCAGTCTATCGCAACTGACCTTGAGTAAAGAGTCTCACACCTGGGAAGAGTAATAGACACAAGACCGCCCTCCAGGTTATCCTTTTTTAAAGCTTATTAGTTTTTATAATATTAAAAAATATCTAATATTATATAATCTAATATAATATTAATAAAAGCAATTCTAATAATAAAAGAAATAATAATAAAGGCTATTAGCGTTTAAGCAAATCTTTAAGATTTAAATTAAATAATTTATAAAGCTAATATAAGAATTTATTTTTTAAATTAATTAGATATTTAATATATTATTAAAATAAAATATAAAAAGCTAAAAATATTTAATTTTAAATATAATAATTTTAAAAATATTAATTTAATTATTTTTAAATTATTTTAAATATTTAAAAAATAATATAAATAATAAAAAGATTAAATATAAAAAATTATAAAATATTACTATATATTAATAAATTAATAAGCTAATTAATATTAAATATTTTAAGCTTTATTAAAAAAATTATAAAATTATTTTTAATTTTTTAATATAATAATTTTTTATAAAGTTTATATATATTATATATAAATTCTATAAAAGACTTTTGATTTTAAAAAATATTATAGAAAATAAATTTGTTTTTTGAAAATTTATTTTGAAAAACCTTTAATATATTTAAAATATAAGCATTTCTAATTATAAAAATCTTAATTAAAAAAGCGCTTTAAATAATATTTAAAGCAAAATAAACAAATATATTTAATATTATTTTATTTTTTTTATTAATTTAATATTTTAGATAATTATATAGAAAAAATCGAACAAGCTTAAAATATCTTAATTAATATTGCTAATAAATATTATTTTAAATATTTTAAAGAAAAAAGCAGCTATTATAATTATTTACTAACTTATAAATATAACTTTTGCTTTAATAGCAGCTGCTATAATAATTAAAATTATTATAATAATTAGAATTATAATTACTATAATAATAATTATTTAAGCTATTATAATAAAAGCAGTTTTGTAATAAGCACTATAGTAATTCAAAGATTTTTTAAATATATAAAAGGTTTATGCTAATAAGAGAGATATCGAAATATTCGTTCTTAATATAAAAATATAACTAAGTAATTTATGCAAATGTTTACTGCCTTTAAAGCTATTAAACTATAAGGTAATCTAATACTTAGATTAATAACTAAAGAGCTATATATAAGATCTATTTAAATAGTAAAAAGCGTGCTTTTATTCATTTAGCTTTTTAGTCTTAAACCGCTAGCAATAGTTGCAATTTAAGATAATATTAATAAAACTACTTATAATTCTTGCAGTTTACCCTTGTTTAATAGGTTTATAACCCTAACCCTGGATTATATTATTCTTTTTCTATAGTTTTAAAAATATTAAATTCTTTAGCTTTCGGCTAATTATTTTGTTTCTTTTCTTTATAACTTTTATATTAAATATAATTTTAGCATTTTTAATAAATATATTGTAATTAAAATAATTTATAGCTTTTATATAAAAATATCTATAATTATGCCTGCTAAGATCAGAGTATACTTTGCTAAGTTTGCTTTTAAAGCTTTTATTAGCAGAGAAAGAAAGGGAAAAAAATAGCTTAGCTAAAATTAATTGTAAAAAGCTTATCTTAATAAAGCTAATAAAGTCTACTTGCAAAATCTCAAATAAGCATAATGCAATAAATATAATAGTTTATAGTATAATCTTAAATAATTATAATGCTAAAGGCTATAAGAGAAGATATTAATAGCTGCGATTCTTATAATTATAGGCTTTTAGTATTTCTTAAGGTTATTTATTAAAGCTGCAGATTTTCTAAACAAGCACATTTATATAATAACTTCGGAAAGTAAATCTTTAATCTATTAATATTGCTATTAATAAATTAAATCTTTAATGCAATATATAATTATAGCTACTATTTGTAAAAGAAACTAATAAGAGTAATTACAAATAGTAAAAATAAAAGATAATTCTATTATTTACTATTTTAAAAAAGCACCTGCTTATATAAAAAGAGATAATAAGCGCTAGTTCTAATCGAAACTAAAATACTAGTAACTTATATCTTGCCTTAGCTTAATAAATAGCTAAAGGGTTAGTTATTATTTCCTATAATTGCTAGCTTAAGACCTTATATTTCATTTAAGCCTTATAGCTGCTATTATAAAAAGAATATTTTTTATATTTTTATTAAAACTTTTGCAATCTTATTTAATATTATTATTATTATTTTGCTTAGTAGTAAAGCTCTTTTAATAGCTATAAAATATTAGCTTTATATATTATTTACTTATTAATTAAAAAAATAAGCTTTAAAAAAGAGAATAATTTATATTTAAATTTAAAATAAATATTATATTAAAATTAAAACTAGCATTTATATTATATTTATATTATAGCTTTTAAAAATAATTAAAATAATAATTATAAATAGAATTTAATATAATATTAATATATATTAAAAAGAAATCGCAAAAAGAAAAAAGATTAATTTAAATAAATTATAATAAATTAGCTTATTTGCAAATATTAAATATAAATAATTTCTTTAAAATTATAATTATTAAAATAAAAAGATAAAGTTTAATTATAGAAAAATATAAAAAAAGCGTAGTTTTATTATATATTTAATATAAAATAAAAAGTATAATTTAAAAGAATTAAATAATAGTTTATATATATAAATAAATAGCTAATATATAATTAATATATAAATTAAAAAACATTTGTAAAATAATAAAAGCAAATATTATATTAGCTATTAATTAAAATTTAGCTTTTTAAGTATTAAAATTATTATTTATATATATTATATATATATAAAGAAAATATTTATTTATTATTAGCAAAATTATTAATAAATAAAATACTAATTAAGATTAAAATAATAAATATAAAAATAATAGCATATTAAAAATAAAATTAATATATATATTATATATATTTTTTAAAAATATAGCTATATATTTAGCTATTATTTAAATTAATATTATAATTAAATTATTATTATTTATATAAAAGTATTAATATTAAATAAATTAATAAGATTATTAAAACAATTTAAATATATTATTAATATATATTAAATTTATATAATATTTATAATATTTATTTATATTTAAAGCTTTTTAAATAATATATAAAATTTAGCTATTATTATTATTAAAAATAAAGCTTATATTATTTTAGCATATATTTTAAAAATATTAAAATATAATTATATATATTTATTATAATAATTAGCTATAAAAAGATTAATAATATTAATTATTATTATTAAATTAAAATTAATAATAATTATTATTATTTGCTAAATATATATTTAATAAACAATATATATAATTTTAGTAATTTTAATATAAATTGCAATACAAATTAAAAATATACCTTTTATTTTTCTTTTAAATTAAATTTCTTATTATATATATATAAAATATAAGAAATATACTTTTAATTAATAATAGTAATAAATAAAAAAAGAAAAAAGAAAAAGTAAATGCAAAAATTAAATAAAGATTTTAACTATATTAATATAATATTCGAATAAAAAAAGCATATAAGTAAAATGAAAATATATAAGCTACTTATTATAACTTATTATAATAAGCACTATAGTTATCCGAAGATTTCTTAAGTATTAATTGGGTTTATGCTAATAAGAGCGATATTAAAGTATAAATTCTTAAATACGAAAACATATAAGTTTTAATAAGAGTGCAAATATTCACTGCCTTTAAAGCTATCCAATTATATAATAAATAAATACTTAAATTAATAACTAAAAAGCTATATATAATGATTTATCTAATAGTAATAAAAGTGTAATTATATATTTAGCTTTTTAATATAAATTATAAGAGTTAGTAGTTAATTATTGCGGTTTATTACTTAAATTATAAGAATTAATTATTAATTGCTTTAATTTCCTTTTAATTAATTATAGCTTATAACCTTAACCTTAGGTTATATAATTCTTACTAGTTGTCTAATGTTAAGTTATAATATTTGGTTTTTATTTGCTTATAATTTGTTTTATAATTTGCATATTAAATAAGTATTATAACTTATTTAATATACAAGTTATAAAATAAGTTATAAGCAAATAAAAACCAAATGTTATAACTTAACATTAGATAACTAATAAGAATTACGTAACCCAGGGTTAGGGTTATAAGGCTTAACTAATTAAATAGCAAAATAATTAATTATAATTATTAGCGTTTAATAATTAATAATAATTTAAACTATATATTTATTATTATTAAATAAATTATTATATATAGCTCTTTAATTATTAATCTAAGTATTAGATTATATTTATATTCTAATAGCTTTAAAGGCAGTAAATACTTATACTTTTATTAGAACTTATATATTTTTATATTTAAGAATTTACACTTTAACACCGCTCTTATTAGCATAAACCCAATTAGTACTTAAGGAATCTCCGGATAACTGCAGTGCTTATTACACTGCTCTTAAGCTACTTTATCGATTTTTTTATTGAAAGAAACTATTAAACTTATCTTTTCTTTTCTTTTTCTCTGCTAAACCTATTATTTTTCTTTTCTTTATATATATAATTAGCTTAAGCTAGCTAAAATAACTATATTTTAATAATTATACTAATATTATATAAGAGCGCTACTTTAAAGCAAAGCTTTTACTAAGGTTTTAAATTATTATTAAAAATTACAAAAGCTATTTATTTCTATTATACGCAAATAAGCTTTAACATATAATATATAAGCAGAATAAGCTTTATATATACTTAGTATATGCTTATTATCGCAAATTAAAGCTTATTATATTAGCTTTTTATTTAATTATTTAGCTAATAATTATATAATCTTACTTTTCTATATTACTTATAAACTTGTTATATCTCCTTTCGAGTTTCTATACTTTCTATTAACTTTTTATACTCTTTGCAAGCTAAAACCTCGTATTATAGGTTTTTAAAGCTATTATTTAATCTATTATAACTAACTTTGAATAAAGAGTTTTATTTAAGAAAAACAATAAATATAAAACTGCTTTTTAAGTTACATTTTAGCTCGTTTAAGCACGCTTGCATAACCTTGTTCTTAAGATTATTTTAATTGCTATTATCGAAATTTAAGCTGCGCTTTACAGAGCTCTTAATAACCTTTTTAAGCTTATATTAAAAAGTAGTAATATTATTATAAACAAAAGCTATAATATACTATTTATAGTTTTATATCTTATCTCTAATACGCCTTTTAAGCTGCTTTATAATATAAACCTTTATGTTTTAAATTTGCTTATTAATATAAGCAAAAGTCTCTTTTATTTATATTTGCTACTATATAAGAAATACTTTTATCTCTGCCTTTTGCTAAGCAAAAAATGCCTTTATCTCTGCTTTTTACTAAGCAAAAAACTCTGCATAAGTGCTAGTAATAGCTATTATTAACATTATACCTATTATACCTTTGCTTAACTTCTATAGCTAGCACTATTGCTTCTTTTTCTTCTTTTTAAAAAACTTTTATATAGCTAGCAAAAATAGCAATAAAATAACCTAAGCTGCTAAATATAAAGGCAAAAAGAGAGTTATAATATAATAATTATTATTATTATTACTATTATTATCTCTCTTTTTCTTATTGCCTTTTAAAAAATAAAAACTATAAAAGCTAATAATAATAATAGTATAATCTTTATATAAAGCTTAAATTAATCTCTAATATTACCTAATAAAGCTATCTATTATTATTTTACAGATTTGCTGCAATATTTTTATATCTGAGATTCAGGACTAAGGAATATAAATAGCAAGGATAGTCTGCTACGCTAGCAGCTCTAGGGCGCTCAGAAGCTCAGGGCTTTGCCTTAACTGCAGCAGCAGGGCCAGATCAGAGGACCCGACGATGCTAAGAGGCCTGCGCAGCACTAGGCGGAGGCATATTGTGGGACTATCGAGAACAGCACTTTCGGTACTCATCTCTGGGAGGCTGTGCGCTGGATCTTGGGTGAGCAGGATGATATCTGGCAGATCAATCAGGATATACACCTGTTCTTCCTCCTTGCTCTCGGTCCGCTGATGCTCGAGACGGAGCAAGACCCGGATAAACAGAGCTGCGCAGTGCTGCTGTTCGCTGCAGAGCAGGCTGAACGAGACAGAGGAGGGCTTTGGACCGGCGAGGTAGCGAGAGCGTCGAGGGTTGGCTGTGAGATCGCTCCACTCGACCACAGCCGCGGCCTTGTATACGACGGGCGGCAGAGGCACAGCCGGTACGGACGGGGGCGAAGCCGAAGCAGCCATAACAACAGCTGGGATATAACATTTTGCGTTAGTATAATTTATTTATATGAGAGCTAGAGGAGAAAATACATTTTTCAGAGACTGTGACTTAGAGGTTAGAGGACTGCTGTTGCACAGCTATGTCAAGGCAGATGAAGAGGGCTGTGCAGCTGAATCAGGAAAAGAGGCAGCAGAAATCTTGGCTGGGTTATCAAATGGATGGCTGGCTGTCGAATGGATAGCTAGCTGTTAAATGGATAGCTGGCTGTCAAATAAATAGCAGGCTGCAGTTGAGGCTTAGAAGAAGAAGGAGAATTTGTATGCAATAATAATTTATGTAATAAAAGCACAACCTGCTTATATAATCCTGTGCAAGGGCCAGTAAGTCACTAGCTTTAGGCTAGTGAGTTATAGCCCTACTAGCTAGCTAACAGCTAATATATAAGCCTTTTTTGCTCTTGCATAGATCCTATAACTAGTTATATTAGGCCAGTTGATGCATTTCTTTCTTCCTCCTTCACCGACATCACGAACCCTACCGCCGCCACCCCTAACGCTCCGTATCACCGACCACCACCAGTGCTCCCCACCCACCGACCCTCGCTGTCTCGACCGATGCTGCAGTACTGCATTGCACCGCGCAGTACGCGACGAGATGCCCGTCTAGGAGCCCATCGCCAAGCTACAGTTGCCGACGGTCTGGGCATCGGTTTCTAGTCTAATCTGGCTGTCTTTGAGCCCCCCGGCCGGGACAGCCCCGTTATTCGGAGGCCGTTGCTATCCCAAACAGATCCGACGCGTCTGGGTGCTGGGTCACTAAACATCGGCCCCTCGCGTCGCCGTGCGGGTACTGCATTGCACCGCGCAGTACGCAACGGGGAAAGCAAGCCTGTCGAGGAGCCTATCGCCAAGCTACAGTTGCCGATAGTCTGGGCATTGGTTTCTAGTCTAATCTGGCTGTCTTTAAGCCCCCCAGCCGGGACAGCCCTGTTATTCGGAGGCCATTGCTATCCCAAACAGGTCCAATGCATCTGCGTGCTGGGTCACCAAACATCAGCAGCTCCCTGTTGGCATCGTCAGAGACCAGGAGGCTGTTGCTATCCCAAACAGATCTGATGCATCTGGGTGCTAGGTCACCAAACATCTGCAGCTCCCTGTTGGCGTTGTCAGAGACCAGCCTTGATCACATGTCATGCTGCTAGTCCAGCTTCAACCCATCACATTGCTGCTATGAAATCCAAAAGTCAAGGCTGCTTTTGACCATAACAAAAAGCCTGGGAGGGTGGGCGCCTGTTATCTTCAGGCGGGATTTCTTTCTTCTTGCAAACCTCCTTGGCTTAACAACTTACTCGACTTTACCCAGTGCCCCCCCTGTTTCTACACATTAATATTAACCATGCTTTCTTTGAATAGCTTAGCCTACAACCTTGCCTATTTTACAGCAGCAATATCTCAGTTCTTATCACTTTTGTGTGTATCATCTAGGTAAGCTTCCTCCTAGCTAGGATCACCTGATGCTATTTGCTTTTTTTGCTTTGTTTTTTTTCTTTCTTTCTTTTTTTTTTAGTTCTCTCCTTTCAGTCTCTCGATTTTACACAGCCTCTCTTTTCACACAAAGACCCTGCTTCACATTGTTGACATGTCAGTCCCTGTGCCTTTCTCTATCTCTACAGGTATGCTTTCTTCCCACTAGCTCCAGGCTAAGATCATCTTTCCTTCCTCTGCTTTCCATATGCGATGTCTAGCTGCTTTCTAAGCTTGATATGCTGACCATTCTTGGACTATCCTAGCTGCTGCGCACTATGAGTTCCTGAACCTCCTTAAAGATGGACTACTCTAGCGCGAATACAGGTTAAGGCGCATTGCTGCCTCTCAACAAACCCAGCTTGTGCCCACCAATGCTTAAGCACACCAAAGAAGCGGAGGCTCTGGGAAGCAGATGGCATCAAATGTTGGTGACATCAGCATAATCTCCTCACGAAAGGGCGAGAAGGTCCGCGCAGTCCTTCCACCTTCGTTCCTACGACTGTACCTGTTATCGGCGAGCATAAGATCAAACCACTTCGACTTCGGCATGCTTCGCAAGTGGGCGGAAGAGGTGTGCGCGACTTTCCAGCCGACAATCCGGGCAGCCGGAGATCTGAGGAATACGGGGAATCCGCCGACGACGACGACGAGGAGGAGGAGGAGGAGGAGGAGGAGGAAGTTTAAAAAAAAAAAAGGCAAAGAAATGAACGCTCAGAAAGAGTTGTTATTTTTATTTTTAATATATGCAAAGGTCAGGCAAGGGTCAGGGATATTTCCCCAACATGTCGAGGAAGAAAAGCGACCGCTAGTCTCTTACAAACATTGAGACTGCGTTTGTCTGCACACCAGCAACCGTACTCTCTTTCTCGTTGTTCCTATATGTTCTCTGCATGTCGCCAATTTCTTCTCCAAACCGTTTGTCGCTGCTACTTCTAGATCGAGGCAACAAACCAGGCCAAAAAGCCTGCTGCCGGCCAACCGACGGGGGGGGAGGCTTGTTTAGCTTCGCTCCACCCGTTGTGGGGTAAATCATATCAGGGCACCACTGGCACGTGCAGGGGGTATATATAGCGTGGTGGAGAAAACCTCTGGAAAATCCCTGCTTAGCTACCCGAGGGCCCCCGGATAGATCCGCTGGCCCATGTCCCTCGATCCTCCCGTAGTTGTGGGTCGGCAGGGCCTAAACCCCCCCCCCCACGGCACCACGGCACCCACCCATTCCCACCCCCCGAGTCATGCACATCCCCCCCATCATTTCACTCCTGTCCTTGGGCTGACGTCAGACCCAGCTTTGTTTGTGCCTGCCGACGCTCAGGCGCGGAGAAAGAAGATGAAATTGTAGGGGACAATTGACCTTCTGTGAAGCACCGGCATCGAGAAGTATTATGGTCGACCGTGCCTGATTGTTCTCTTCACGTTCCGGCCACGTCAGCTCGACTCTCGCACAATTAAAAGTCGTCGACAGAATGCTTGTCCAGGAGATTCATGGTGAAAAGGCGTCAGGGCTTATGGCTTATGGAGGCGTGCGACGATAAGCGCTCGGACCTTGGCGGTAGGGCCTTGCCGGCGGCACTTAAGCATCGCGCTTTAGTCCAAGGATAGACTGCAGGGGTTTTTAATAGAGCCATTACTAACAAAGCAGCCGGGATGGGCATTGTTGAGGTTGTCTTGCATTGTCAAGGTTGTCTCATTGTCAAAGTAGTCTTGTTGTTAAGCTTAAGGTAGTCTTGTTATCAAGGTAGTTTTATTGAGCTCAAGGTAGTCTCATTAAGCTCAAGGTAGTCTTATTAAGCTCAAGATAGTCTTATTATTAAGCTTGAGATAGTCTTGTTAAGCTTGAGATAATCTTGTTAAGCTTGAAATAGTTTTGTTATTAAGCTTGAGATTGTTTTGTTAAGCTTAACATTGTCTTATTATCAAGGTTCTCTTGTTGTTAAGGTTGTCTTGTTATCAAGCTTGTATTGTCTTATTATTAAGGTTATATTGTCTTATTATTAAGGTTGTCTTATCTTATTATTAAGGTTGTCTTATTGTCAAAGTTGTCTTATTATCAAAGTTGTCTTATTATCAAAGTTGTCTTATTATCAAAGTTGTCTTATTATCAAAGTTGTCTTATTGTCAAAGTTATCTTGTTATTAAGGTGGTCTTATTGTTTAGCTTAAAGTAGTCTTGTTATTAAGCTTAGGTTAAGCTCAGGTTAAGCTTAGGGTAATCTTATCATTAAGGTGGTCTTGTTGTTAAGCTTAGAGTAGTTTTAAGATAGTTTTATTATTAAGCTTAGTGTAATAAGCACTGCAGTTATCCGAAGATTCCTTAAGTACTGATTGGGTTTATGCTAATAAGAGCAATATTAAAGTGTAAATCCTTAAATACAGAAATATACAAGTTCTGATAAGAGTGCAAGTGTTTATTGCCTTTGGGGCTATCAGAGTATATATATAATCTGATACTTAGATTAATAACTAAAGAACTATATATAATAGTTTATTTAATAGTAATGAGCATATAATTATATATTTAGTTCTTTAGTATAGCTTACTTTAGATTATTACTAATTTAAGTGATTTAAGCTTATTAAATTATTTAATAATTTAATGATTTATCCCTGTTATAACCCTAACCCTGGGTTATATAATTAATGCTTTGTTAAAATGTTAAGTTTTTAACATTTGGTTTTTGTTTGCTTATAACTTCTTTTGTTATTTGCATATTAGATGAGTTATAACACTTAAAGTAGTTTTATTATTAAGGTGGTTTTATTATTAAGCTTAAGATGGGTTTGTTATTAAGCTTAGGGTAGTCTTAAGATAGTTTTGTTATTAAGCTTAGAGTAGTTTTATTATTAAGTATAACTTTAGTGTTTGTTAAAGTTAATAATAGTAAAGCTAATTTATTAAAAAGTGGAAAGATAAGAAAAATAAATAATTAATAAGCTTAGTAGCTGAAATAATAAATAAATATATATAAACTAATATATATATTAATAGAAATATACCTTTTTTATACTTTGTATTTTTAATAGTAAAATGCAGCTAAAATAATATTTTAAGAATTGTTTTTAATTTAGTTTTATTTTAAGTTATATATAAAATTTGAAGATTAATTCTTATAAAATTATACCTTAAAATTATCTAATAAGCTTTAGCATTTTAATTAATTCTATTAGCACTAGCTTTAAAAGAGATTTAATGCAAATATTTGCTAAATTATTTTCTAATTTAATATATATAATATTATAATTTATATCAATTCTTTTCTATATAAAATAATAATAAATATTAATATATTTTATTTATAAAGTAATTTTCTAAGTAATAATAAGAGATAATATAAGCTTATTATTATAATATAAGATAAAAAGCTTTAAATTCTGAATTTTAGATTTTTAAGCGCTTAAATAATTTATTAAAAATAAAATATAATATTAAAATATATTATATATTCGGCTTTATAAGTAAAGTTTGCTATTATAAGTTATTATTTTAAGCTTTAAGTAATAATAATATTAATAATTTTTATAATATATTTTACAAATAATTTTGAATTATTTAAATTTAAATTTTATAAAATATATATAAATAGTAAACAAATTATTAATTATTTTTTTAAAAATAATTTTATATAAAAATACTAGATTTATATATATATTAGTTATAAGAAAATTAAAAGATTTAGAAATATTTTAATAAATTTTACTATAAGTAAATATATTATTATTTTTAATATATTAAAAAGAATAATTTAAATTAACTATAATTTAATAAAGCTTATAATTAGCTATATTAAAATACTAAAGAATTATTATTATATTATTATTTTAACAAATTTCAAAACTAAAAAAATAGCAATAGAAATTTAAATCTTTATATTTAAAATAGTTTTTTAAAAAAGTTTTGCAATTATTTATAGCAGTATATAATAAGCACTGCAGTAATCCGAAGATTCCTTAAATACTAATTAGATTTATGCTAATAAAAGCAGTATTAAAGTATTAATCCTTAAATATAAAAATATAAAATTAAGTAAACTATGCAAATATTTACTGCTTTTACAGCTATTAAATTATAAAATAATTTAATACTTAGATTAATAATTAAAGAGCTATATATAAGATTTATTTAAATAATAGAAAGTATATTTTATATATTTAGCTTTTTAATCTTATTAGCTATATTAATTTTATTAGTTTGCTAAAATAATTAAGCGATTTTAATTATAGTTAAAATAGTTTAATTATTCTAATAATAGTTAAAATAGCTAATTATTCTAACTATTTTAACTCTAATTCTTGCTTTTATAAGCATTTTATAATAAGCACTGCAGTAATTCGAAGACTTTTTAAATGTATAAAGAGTTTATATTAATAAAAGCAGTATTAAAATAATTAATTCTTAAATATAGAAATATATTAAATAATCTATGCAAATATTTACTGCTTTTAAAGCTATTAAACTTATAAAATAATCTAATATTTAAATTAATAATTAAAAATTTATATGCAAAATTTATTTAAATAATAAAAAGCATATTTTTATATACTTAGCTTTTTAATTTTAAATAATTAAAATTGCTAATAATCTTAGTAATTTATAATATAGCAATTATTTAAATTAATAGTAATTCTAGCAATTATTCTTTTATAATTTTAAAAATATTAAAATTTTTTTAATTTTTAGCTAGTTATTTTAATTTATTTTTTTTATAATTTTTATATTTAAAAGATTATAATATTAATTTTCTTTATTAATTATTATTTTTAATAATTTTCTATAAGTTTCTTATTATTTATTTATAAATATAATTGCATTTGTCTAATTTATTATATCTTTTAGAATTAAAAAGCTTTATTTTTAAATCTTTATATTAATAAGCAAAAGCAGATAAACTCTTTTTATTTTGCTATTTTTTCTTCTTTAATTTCTATGCATTTTTATTTTTACTGCAATAATTATAGCTTTAAATTCTACAAGATATTATTTTAAGATTTCTCTTATTATGCGAAATATATTAAAAGCATTTTAAGTGCAATATTTTTAAGCTTACTAATATTATAATAGCTAGCAAGTAAAAAGAAAGCATTAAGTAAGCAAAGCTTTATTATTGTAAATAAATACTATTTTAATATTTATATTAATTTCGAATTTTATTATAAATATAAATAATATAATTAATAATTTTATATTTTTATTATTAAATTTTTTTATTAATATATTTTATAAAATAATTTATATAAATATTATTATATTTTTTATTAAAAATCTTTTTAAATTATAAATATAGTTTTTTATAATTTAAATAATTTATCTTTGTTTTTTAATTAAAAACTATTTATATTTGATTTTTAATATAAAGCTTATTTTATAGCTATAATATATATATTAAATCTTTATAAATTTATTATATTTATTATTATTTAAATTAAATCTTTATTTTTTGAATTACTTAGCTTTAATATTTTAAATAAATATTATAAAAAATTAAATTTTTAAAATTAAATTTATATATTATATATTTAGCTTTTAATTTTAAAATAATTTATTTTTAATTTATATTTTAGCTATAAATTCTTTTTTTATTTATAATATTTTTATTTTTTATTTTAAAAATAATAGATTTTAATAATTTATTTAATTATTTATTTTAAAGAGTTTCTTTTTTTATAATTTTTATAATTATTTAAAATAAAAAGTATTTCTAATAATAAGCTTTTAATATAATCTTAAATCTTTATTTTTAAATATTTTCTTAAAAATATTAAAATAATTTAAATTATTATTATTTAATAATATATTATAAATTAAGCTTTTTCTACTTATTATTAATTATTATATTTTTTATAAATATTTTAAAAAGTTATTTTAAGCTTTTTTTAATTATAAAATATATTAAATATATATTATTAAAGCAAAATATTTATATAAAAAATTTATTATTACTTATAAAATCTAATATTTGTTTTAATAAAATATTATTATTTAGCTAATTAAATTTCTATTATTAAAAAATATTTATATATTATTTTTTTAAATTAATTATTATTATAGTTTTTTAAATTATTTAAATTTTTATATAAAATAATTATATTTTTTATAATTAAAATATTTTATATTATTATTTAATTTTTTTATAAATTAATAATTTATTATATTAAATTTTATTAATTTAATATAAATATTATTATTTTATATTATATTTTAATATTATTTATTTTTTTTATTTTAATTTTTATATTTTAGAATTTTCTCTTATTATTATTTAGCTATAAGCGCTATATAAATTAGTTTTTTTTTAAGTTTTTTTTTTTATTATTTATAAATATAATTATTAATTCTAATTATTATATTTGCAAATATTATAAAGTTTTTATATTAATTTTATTTAAAGATTTTATTTTTATTTTTATTTTTAAATCTTTTATAATAATATTTTATAAACTAATATTAATTTAGTTTGCTTATAATTTATTAATTATTAAGCTATAATATATTTTTTAATATAATTATTAAAAGTTTTTTTTAATATTTTTTTTAAAATTTGCAAAAAATTAAATATTTCTTAATATTTTTAATATATATATTAAAATTATTAGTAAATTTAATAATTATAAAAACAAAGTTTATATTAAATAAAAATATATTTTTTAATATAAATCTTAGCAAAAATAACTATTTTAGGTTTTATAATAAATTAAAAAGTATTATATAAAAAGTAAGTTTTATAGTAAATAAGATATTTTTAAAAAAAAATTTAAATACTATTATATATAATTAGTTTATTTATTTTATAGCTTTTATTATTATTAATAATAATAAATACTTAAATACTATGCTAAATTTAAGCTTATTATATTTATATAATATTTTCTTATTAATACTAATTTAGTTAAAGTTTTTTAATGCATTAAATAAAGCAATAAATTTAAGTAATTAAATCTTTTTATATAATTATAAATTATAAGAACAAAGAAAAGATTTTTAAAGCTATTATATTTTTATATTATTTAAAGAATATATATTAAATTATTCTTAAATAAGAATTATTAAAATATAATAATTATTATAATAATTTAAGAATTTTTTAAATATATAAAAAGTTTATATTAATAAAAGTAGTATTAAAATATTAGTTTTTAAATATAAAAATATAATTAAATAATTTATATAAATATTTGCTACTTTTAAAGCTATTAAAATATAAAATAATTTAATATTTAAATTAATAATTAAAATTGTAAATATATAATTTATTTAAATAATAAAAAGTATAGTTTTATATAATTAGCTTTTTTGTTTTATTAGCTATATTAGTTTTGCTAGTTTATTAAAATAGTTAAGCGATTTTAATTATAATTAAGTATTATAATAAATAATAAGCAAAAAGAAAGCATTAAGCAAGCAAAGCTTTATTGCTATAAATAAGTATTATTTTAAGTAAATATAAGCTAATTATTAAAATATAGCTTAAAGAGCTATAATATAAAATAAGCAAATAAATTTAGCAGAATTAAAGTTTTTATTTAAAATCTTACTTATATAATTAAGTTATATAAGCGCGCTCTTAATCTTAAAGCTAAAGCTAAATTAGCAAAGCAGATTTATAATATTAAAATAGTTTAACTATTTTAGTAATAGCTGAAATACTTAATTATTTTAACTATTTTAACCCTAACCCTTGCTTTTATAAGTATTTTCTTTTCGGAAAATATTAAATCTATTGCGTTTTAACTTTTAAATAGTTATTTCGTGCATTTTTTATAATTTATATATTAAATAAGTTATAATATATTTAATAATTAAAAATAGTTAAAAGTAATTATTAAACAAATAAAACTAAAAAGCTAAATATATAAAAATATACTTTTTATTATTTATATAAATTTATTATAAACTTAGCTATTAGCTTTGCTTTATTTATTTTAATTTCGAAAGTTAAAATTTATTATATAATTTTAATTTTAAATAAAACTTTGGTTTTATTAATTCTATTTATTTATTTTATATTATAGCTCTTTAAGCTATATTTTAATAACTAGCTTTTATTTATTTAAAATAGCGCTTATTTATAATAATAAAGCTTTATTTACTTAATATTTTTTTTTTACTTATTAGCTATTATAATAAAATCTTATATATAGCTTTTTAATTATTAATTTAAATATTAAATTATTTTATATTTTAATAATTTTAAAAATAATTAATATTTATATAAATTATTTAATTATATTTTTATATTAAAAATAAATATTTTAATAATATTTTTATTAATATAATTTTTATATATATTTAAAAAATTCTCGAATTATTATAATATTTATTATATTTTATTAATATAAACTTTTTATATATTTAAAAAATCTTTAAATTTCTATAATATTTATTAAATTATTTTATTAATTTAAAAATATAAATTTTTTTATTTTTTTTTTTAAAAATAAAAGATTTTTAAATTTAAAAAATTAAAAAATATAAAAAAATAAATAAAATAATAAAATATTATTTTAAAATATTATTATATAAATTTTTTAATTATATAGCTATTATAATTATTTAAAATTAAAATTTTTATTTTAAAAAAATTTATTAATTAATTATTTAAAATAAAGATTTTTTTTAATTATTTAAATATTATTATATTATTAATTTATTTATTTTTTATTAATATAAATTATTAATTTTTAAAAAGCTTTAATTAATTAAAAAATTATTATTATTATATAATTAAATTTTTAAAATAATTAAAAAAAATTTAATAATTTAAGCTTTTTTTTAAATTAAATATAAAAATAAAATTTTAAAAATTAATTTATTTTTCTTTTTAATTTTTTCTTATTTTAATTTTATTTATATTTTATTAATTAATTAATTTAATAATATAAATTTAAAAAAATTAAAAAACTAAAATTATAATTATTATTATAGCTTTATTAATTTATTTAGAAATATTTCTTTAAATTTTTTAAATATTTATTTTTAGATTTCTTTTTAAAAAAGTTTAAATTTTTTTTTAAAACTTAAGAATTTCTTTAAATTTTAAAAATCTATTAAACAAAATATTTAAGCTTTAAATTTTTCTAAATAAAAATTTATTTACCTAATTTTATTTTTTATATAATAGAAAGCTTTTGCTTATTCTAATAAGCTAATTTATATAGTTCTTTTTCTGCTAATAATTTTAAAAAATAACTTTAAAAATTTTTTATTTATATAAAACTTGTTTCTAAAATATATCTTTTCTGATATTTAAAATAGCTTAAGCTAGTTCAAACTTAGAGTAAGGCTTTATAATAATAATATTAAGGTTTAGTGAAAAGATAAGATTATTCAGATTTAAATTAATTAAGAAAAGATAAAAAGAATAGAGGTGATTGAAAAAGCGGTGTGATTGGCCAGGGGTGCCGGAAAGGGGGGTGCCGGGAACCTGGGCCTTTGACTTATAGCAAAGAAGTCATCGGGAAACCAAATTCTTTCCCAAGGACACAATTTATTTCATTTTCCGACGTATCCGCCACATTACTCCAATTATCAAAGATAATCTAATCGTTATAAGCAACGCAAAACATTGACAGGCATGTTTCGCAAACAAAAGGTTCGTTTTGGTCCTAAGTGCTTGTCCGAACGAAGGTCGGGCTCTTGATTGCAGTCGCGCTCGCCGGGCTAACCAAACTACTGATAGGGTCTCATTTCAGGGCCCGGTTCAGTTTCCCAGCGAAACAATTCCTAGTTCAGGTTGGTGTTCAAAGTAGATAAATATGCCGGAAGATGCAATGAGCGCAACACTTGAACGGTGGGCTGTCTGCTATAAGACTAATGCGTGCAGCCTTTAGCACCGATCTTTTATGTTACGGATGGTGGCAACCAGAACGATAAGCGTTCCCCAACACCACACATAGTAAAACTTCGAACCTCATACTTGTTGCATGTTCTTATATAGTCTGAGATCCGCCTAGTGCTCTAGTCCGATGTAGGCGTTTTCAGCGCAGGTTAAACGCAGGTCAAATGTCAGCCTCGAACCGCCTGCGCAGTAGGTCCGGGTCCTGGCTCAGCTATAAGGATACCACCCCATTTCATTTTTATTTATTTAGACAGACAGCAACATTTAAGCATCTTTTCTTTCTTTTCTCCCTTTTGAACCCTCTGAATATGTCTAAAACAGGGTTTTCACCATGCTCTTGTGCCCACGTGGCCTTCATTCGTTCTCCTGTTTTCTATCAGCACTGTTACGACCCATCGAACATGCAGGTCAGAGGACGGATTACACGGAACAGTGGGCCCAAAAAGCCAGATATCAGGATCCAACATATGATTACCAGAATATTAAAGCCAATGCTAATAGTGCCAACGGTGCTAACAGTGCTAACAGCCCCAACAGTCCTAACCCCGGGGCAAAATCATTCCGGCCGGGACCCCGGCGCTTACTTGTGAGAAGAAAAACGTTCATTTGTTTGATGGTTCCGTGGCTCGGCTTCGTTCGGAAGCGCCGTTTCCATGCCTGCATACAGTGAGTGGTACGTACATAGGGCCCATGACAGAGTGGGGCTTGCCTGATCAATGACAGAAGGAGGCCGTCCTGACAGAATCTTGCTGCACACACCACCGAGTTCATCTCAATGACGACCGTCTCTTCCACAAGTGGTTGCATAGTGCTGGCTGGCTAGGGCTCCTTCGAGGCTGTGTGACAAGTTCTTGGGCCTTTCGAACATCCGATATGGTATTTGAGGCTGTTCTATACATGTTCCAGCTGGGCAGCGCTAGGCAGGCGGTGTTAACATTGCAAGTCACAATCTTACCTTGTAGATATCACAGAATATCGCAATCCCTTGAACAGGCTAGCTACACAACCACCAAGCTTCTTCTAAACGACTGCATTTACCCCAGTAACCCATATGATTGTGTATGTATACTAAGATAACAGGCCAGCGTCCACTCTCAAGCACAAGGCAGATTCAGAGACAAGGCAGAATAGTTAGCATTGCCGATTTGTCGGCAACTGATAGCAAGGCTAGCTACTGCAAATTTTCAAAAGAATAATCCTCTTACGGCTGAAGCTCTAGCTAATAGTAGAGCCAAAACTCTTCAGCGTTAGGGGGTATTATTTACTTTCTTGTTCTGCGTAAATATCCTTTATGTCAATATCAAGAAAGCGCCCTTACAATTTTTTTCGTTAGCTAAAAAAAGTCTACTGCGAGTGGATATGACATCGATTCAATCGGGCTCTTGTGTTAAGCGGGATGGTTTGCTAAGGAGGGCCGGAAATTACTCTCTGCAATTCCATAATGCAGCATGCATGCCGTTATACATGCATATTGAACCAGAACTAGGGTGCCGTCGCATAACCAAAAGAACGGACGTCCCAGCAATGGGCAAGGGCTCGTGCAACCCAGCCATGCCTGTGCAAACAACGACAGCAAACGAAGGCCACATGGGCACAAGAGCAGGGTGAAAAACCTGTCCTAGACCTGTCCAGAGGGTTCAAAATCGAAAAGAGAAGGGAAAAGATTGTCTATTGTTGCTATCTGTCCGGGGAAAAAAAGGAGATGGTATCCTTATAGTTGTGTGAGGACCACCACACTGGCCACCACAAGAATACGTTATTATTAGTTTGAAGCAGCCATCTCCGATGTCCATCGCCGTGTCTGCTGCGCAAGTTCTCTTCTGGTGATCCGTTGGCTCTTACTCGGCTCCAATATCTTGCTGATATATACATTAAGCTCGACTCCTTCTCTGTGTTTTTGCGAAGACCTAGCCTGCAGACCGCACTGCAGTCGTTCGACCTCTTCAAGCTACTGATCTATCTGTCCCTTTGACCAAGAGTCGGCACAAAATTGGGCTACTTGCTACGCCAGGAATTAAAGCTGCTTCTCTAGCAGCATTATATATTTTATCAGATAAAGCATAGAAATGCTAAGTGCCTAAATATCTGCTAGATATTCTCTGTATTTATCTTAATATTCTAAGGGAATATACTAAGATATACTTTCTCGAACTATAGGTTTAGGCTTTTAAACTAAACTAAAGTTAATAAGAATTGTGCTTTTTCTATATATTATAGTATCTCTGCTATAAAGAATATTGCTTAGCTTAATATTATTATAAAAAATGCTTTTATTTTTCAGATAGAGCAAAGCGCTTAAAATATCTGCAAAAATATAATATATATTAGCATAATTCTCTTTAAATAACCCTATCTTAATATATTAAGCAAAGCTGCTAAGATCTAATAAACCTTTATATTTAATATATAAGGTATATAATCGCATATTATAGCTTAAGAGATAAGCAATTTAGAGCTATCTTTTATTAGCAATTAGCTTTTTATATAAAAGGGCAAAGAAAGAAAAAGAGAAAGAAAGAGAGAAAAAGAAAGAAAAAGCTAGCTTATATAGTTAAAATAATAATACTATTTAAATTTAGTATATTATCTTTAAGCAGCACTATATATTTCCACTTTTCTATATTTATTAGCGTATATTTCTTATAATTATATAATAATCTAAATTATAATAGCTTTTATATTAATTAAATTGCTATTTAAAATAGCTTTAAAAATATAAATATAATATAATTAATACTTTTATTTAAAATATAAATAAGCAAAATAATATCTTGCTTTATTTATATTTTTATTTTATATTATAAGCATTTAATTTTTATTAAGCTTATATATAAACTAAGCTTTATTATTTAAAAAATATACTATATAAGCTAATTATTATAAACCCGGCTATTAGCCCTGCTTTAGTTATTCTAATCTTGAGGGTTAGGGTTTATCACGTGATCCTAGTTTTTGATAAAACTCTGTTTTTGTTAATTTCGTTTATCTATTTTGCATTATAGCTCTTCGAGCTACGTTTTAACAACTAGCTTATATTTACCTAAGATAGTGCCTGTTTATAGCAATAAAGCCCTGCTTGCCTAACGCCTTTTTCCCGCCTGCTAGCTATCGTAACACTAATTTTTTTTCTAGTAATAATAATAATATTATAGAAGATATTAATAAAAGATATAATTTAAATATATGCTTTCTCTTAATAGCTAATAATATAATCTACTTAAAGCTTTTTTTTCCTAATATCTTTTTTTCTTAAATCTTAATTAAATATTAGCAAAGCTATAGCTAAAATTCTAAGCTATACTAGGCTATTTAGATTTTTTAAATACTTAGCTTAAAAATAATATATTTTTTCTCTAAAAGCTTTAATAAAAATTCTCATTCTAATATACATTATATTTTAATAAAGCTTATATTATTAAATTAGATAATATTATTACTATTTAAAATATAGAAAAAACTATATTAAATGCTATTAGCTATTAAAGAAAATATAAATTTGCTTTTGCTTTATATATAGCTTAAAAGATTAAGCTAAAATAGCTGTTTTTTGAATTTAAGCTTTAAAAGCATTATAATCTCTTGCTATTTAGCTTAGTTAATCTAAATAGCTAAATCTTAAAGCTATTTAAAAATAAATCTAATCTGCAGATTCTAATATAAAATTAGCTAATTTAAAAAATTTCTATAAGCTAATATATATTGCTCTGCTAAAAGCTATAAGCTTTATCTTGCATAGAGCTATTAGAGCTTTTAATAGAATTAGAGTAAAAGTTTTCTAAGGCTATAAAGAAATCTTATAGCTCTGAGATAAAGGCCTGCGCTAGCTAAATGCTATCTTTATTCTCTGAATAATCTAGCTTAAGTCGGATAAATAATTATTTATATATATATTTAGCGATCCTAGCGATAAGAGAGCTGCTAAAAGAGAAAGGTTATATGCTCTTTTAGTTTTATTTTACATTTAGCTAGAAAAGGGGTTATTATCCGCTTATATACTCGGCAAGCTTAGCTGTATAAAAGCTAGAAGAAAATAGCTGCATGCTTTCTAAGCTTTTTAAGTTCGAGATTATTTTAATAGGTTATCTAGCAAGGCGAGAAGATATATATATTCTGAAAACAGAATTAAAGAAAATTAGATTTGCAGCAAAGACTTTGTTTAAATACCTAATATATTTTAAAAATAAAAAGAAAAAGCAGACGACTCTTATAGCTTAGCAATAAATAATAAGCTAGTCCTTAAACCTTATTATACTATATTATTAATATAGCAAACTAAACCTAATTTACTGCTTTAGTTTATCTGCTGCTAAATTAAAACTAACTGCTTTCCTATAATAAAGCATAGGCTATACTTCTCTTATAGCGTATAATAAGCACTGCAGCAATCCGAAGATTCCAAAGTACACAAAGGGTTTATGCTAATAAGAGCAATATTAAGTAAAAGCCTTAAATACAAAAATATACTAAAATCTCTATGCAAATATTCACTGCTTTTAAAGCTATTAAAATCTAATATAACTTAATACTTAGATTAATAACTAAAAAGCTATATATAAAATCTATCTAATAGAAATAAATATATTTTTATATATTTAGCTTTTTAATTCTATTAGCAGTATTAGTTTTATTAAATTATTTAAATTATTTAAATAATTAAACTAATTTATACTAATTCTCTTAATTCTAATTCTTGCTTATATAAGCTTTTTTAGTTTTTAAAATATTAAATCTATTTTCTATTTTCTAAATAATTATTTTATATATTTATTTCTATAATTTATATATTAGATAAATTATAATATAATTCTTTTTATTAATTATTATTTCTAATAATCTTTTATTAATATTTTAGCAAGCTATTTATATATATAATTATGCTTTTTTAATTAAGATATTAAATAAAATTAATAAATTATATTTTAATTATTTAATAAAAATCTAAAAGCGCTATTATCTTGCTAAGCTTATTTCTGCTTTTAGTATTAAAATGCTTATTTATATTTATTATTAAAAAATAAAAGCTTTCTGCTATTTTACTAAAAATTCTTCTTTTTGCAGAAAATATATTTCTTTAAATTAAAGCTATAATATTAGTTATTTTTTAGTATTTGCTAATTAGTTTTTTTTGTTTTTTAATTGCTTTTAAATATACTGATTTTTTTTTTTAGCAGAGCGCCTGCTTTATAAAAAGCGTAAGATCTTAAGCAAGAAAGCTAAAGCAAAGTTAGCAAATGCCACTGCCCTTTAAGCCCTATTAGCATCGCAAGCTTATCTTAATTATACGCAGAAGCAGCATAAGCTATTAGAGAAGCAAGCTATAGAGATAATCTATTATAGTTTTAATTCTCTAAAGAGTTTCGCTAATAAGAAGAATTATAGCTTTTATAAAAAAAAATTTGTCTAATATTTTAAGGGCATTTTAAGATTATTAACTAAAGTTTTCTAGCTTTTAATCTTAGTATATTTAATTAGCTTTTTTTTTTAAAAAATAAAACTATAGCGCTTAATTCTTATTTTAAAATAAAGAGATTTTTTTAAATAATAGCTTTTATTATTATTATAATGCTAAAATAATTGCTAATAATATAATATTTAAATAAAAGCTAATTTTTTTTTTAATATTTTATTAATTTTTTTATAATATTTTTAATATTTTCTTATAATTTTTATAAATTTTTGCTTATTAAATAATCTTTTTATTTAATAAAATATTTATATATATTATTTATATTTTTATATTTAAAGATTTTTTATTTTATATTTTAATTTCTTATTTTTTATATTTATTATATTATTTATTAATATTTCTTTTGCTATTAATTTTAATAATAAAATATAAAAAATTAAATATATTTTTATTTTATAAAATAATATTAATTTATAATTAATTAGGGAGATTTATTGCAAAATTTTAAATAATCTTAGCTTTTTATAATTAAATTTGCTATTAGAGCTAATTATTTTAATATTTTTGCAAAATAAATAAATTTTATCTTTTTTTTATAAAATTAATCTTTTAATTTTTTTAAAGTTTATATAATATATTATTTATTCTTAAATAAATTATAGTTTTAATTAAAATTCTTTTTAAATCTTTTTAATTTTTTTAATTTTTCTATTTATAGCTTCTATATTTGTTTTTAGCAATATTTTATAATAAGCTATTAAATTATATTTATAAAATATAAAAAATAGCGATTTCTTTATTATGCTTATATTTATATTATTATAAGCAAATTATATAAAAAATAATAGATTAATTTAATTATTTTATTTCTAATTAATATAATATTAAAAATATTATTTAATAATTTAATTTATTCTTTTTATTTGCTTATTTATTTAAAAATAAAATATTATAAATATTTTATATTATATTTTAAGCTATTTTATAAGTAAAATTTAAAACTTTGAATTAAATTTCCTATTTTTATTAAAAATTATTTTTTCTAATATATTATAATTAGCGATAATTATTTAGAGAAATATATATATAAGTTCTTTTATTATATTATTTTTCTTATAAAAGAGAAAATAAGCATATTTGCTTAATTTGCAAATTATTACTAAAATGCTATTATATTATATTTTAATTAAAAATTCTTATAAAAATAATAGCTTAATAATAAAATTTAGATTAATTAATTGCTAAATAATTATAAATATTAATAAAAATTATAATAATTTATAAAGCTTATATTTTTCTGTTTTATTTTTCTTATAGCTATTATATTATTATAAGATATTTTTAATTCTTTTTTTAAAGCTTAGCAAATTCTAATATCTTTTAATTTATTTATAAATTATTTTAACTTTTTAATGCTTATATACTAAGATATTATATATATTTCTAATATATTTGTTTTATTCTGCTAAAAGTATTTATTTAAAGTTTTTATTTTAAGGTTTTATTTTAAAAATTGCTATAAATTTCTTATATATATTAATAAGATCTCTTTTCTTATTAGTTGCAAAGATATCTTAAATTTCTTTCTTAATCTTATGCTAATAATCTGTTTTTCTGCTAAGAGTATTAGCTTTAGCATTATTTTTCCTTTAAATATATATAATCTTAAAATTAAATTAAAATAAATATTTTGCTTATTTTATTTATTGCTAATTAAAGTTTCTTATTATTATAAATATAATAAGATTTTTATAATTTAAAAATACCTTGATTTTATATTTAGCGCTTATAAAATAATATTCCTATTTTTTAAATATTTTTCTTATAGCTATAAATTCTTTATTTAATATTTTATATTATAATTCTAGTTTATTAAGCTTTTTAGAGAAATTAGCAATTATTTATAGTTATTTTTATTTATTATATTAATTAAGTTCTATACTAAGTGCATAATCTAATATATTTATATATAATTTATATTTTTTTTAAGAGTTTAATTTTTATAAGATAGAGTTTTTAGTAATTAGTTTTTTAATTATCTCGAAAGCTTAGCTTTTTTTCTTATTTTACTAAAAAAGTAAATTCTTTTTTATAAGATTTATAGAAAATCTAGCGATATTATTATATTTGCTAATAAATTATTAGTAAAAGTTAATATATTAAAGAAATGCTTTAATATTCTTAATATTTTTTAGTATAAGCTAATCTCTGATTATTTATATCTTATATTTCTGCATTTTAATATATTTTAATATTATAACTTATTTAATATATAAGCTATAATAAGGAAATAACATAGTATTAAAGCTATTTAAAATAAACCCTTTAATATTAAAAATTTAACACTAACTTATAAAAGAATATAAGTTAGAATTATATAATTAGAGTTAAAGTTATAAAGAAGAAATAGTTGCTATAATTGCTAGCAACTTATATTAAAAAGCTAAATATATAATTATGCGCTTATTACTATTAAATAAATCTTATATATAGCTTTTTAATTATTAATTTAAGTATTTACTTATTATATAATTAAATAGCTTTAAAAGCAATAAATATTTGCATAATTTATTAAAACTTGCATATTTCTATATTTAAAAACTTACACTTAATATTGCTCTTATTAGCATAAACCCAATTAGTACTTAAGAAATCTTCGGATAACTACAGTGCTTATTACACTTAGCTTAATTGTATATCTGAAATAGTTAATTTTTTAAATATAAAAATAGCTTTTTATTAGTTTTATTAGAAAATATATATTTTAAAGCATTTAAAGTATTTATTATATATATTATTTATATTTTTTAAGAGTTTTAAAATAATGTTATAACTTATTTAATATGCAAGTTATAGAAAAAGTTATACACAAATAAAAACTAAGTGTTAAAAACTTAATATTTTAATAAAGCATTAATTATATAACCTAGAGTTAAAATTATAAATATAGCTAATTAAAATAAATAGCTTTAAATATATACTATTTAAAGCTAGCAAAATAATTTAAATATATTACTATTTAATATATTTACACTAAAAAGCAAAATATATAATTATATATTTATTATTATTAAATAAATTATTATATATAGCTTTTTAATTATTAATTTAAATATTTATTTATTATATATTTAAATAGCTTTAAAAGCAATAAATATTTATACTATTATTAGAATTTATATATTTTTATATTTAAGAACTTATATTTTAATATTGCTTTTATTAATATAAACTTAATTAATATTTAAAAAATCTTCGAATAACTATAATACTTATTATATTTTAATAACTCTTATTTAAGAATAATTCAATATATACCCTTTAAGCAATATAGAAATATAATAGCTTTTTAAATTTTAATTAAATCTATTAGCAATAGCACTATTAATCTTATTAATTAAATTAAAGCGCTTATAAAGCATATTAAGGAATTTGAGAAATAGAAATTAAATAGCAAGAGATTTTACTATAAGATAAAAGCTTTTGCATTTTATAGAGAAAAGCGATATATTTTCTAGGCTTTTTTAATCTAATATAAAGCTTATTTCTATTATAAAAGAAAGAAATTCCCGAACAAAGCTAATAAGATTATCTTCGCTAAAACTAGACTCAAAGGAGATATGCTCACTTAGTTTGAACTTACTCTTAGGAACTATTTCAAATATAATAAACCTAAGCAGAATAAAAATATAAAGCATATCTTCTAGGATTTTGATAATCTTAAATAAGCTTTTAAAAATATCTTTAGCAATATAAATAAATAATATAAAGCTAAATAAGAACTTTTTAAGCTTAAATAAATTAAATTTATAACTAAATATATTATAAAGTTTCGAAAAGCTTTTTTATATTTATAATAAAATAATATAGCTTTTATTATTTAATATTATAATAAATTTAAAAATAAAATTAAGAATAATTTTATATATATTAAATAATTTATAAAGCTAATAGATTTTATTATATTTATTATAAAAATTAATAATAAATAATATAAATAAAAATTAGAAAAATAAGAAAAAGCTTATATTTTTTAAATTATTTATATATAAGCTAATATTAAAAAGAAATATTAATATAAAAAATTTAATAATTAGAAATAAATTAATATAATTTATAATAAAATAATATATATAAGCTTTATAAAAATTAATATAATATATTAATATAAATAATAATAAAT